>JAWQEG010004997.1:0-24878 GCA_033782935.1 Petrolisthes cinctipes
TTGAGTGTTGCTCGGACCAGACCAGTTCCTTCTCTCTTGCTTGTTGTCTGTCTCCTTGCCCGTGCGCCCGAGTGCATGGTGTCAGTTTAGTTTGCTCTGTACGTCTGTTGGTTATGTCTACAGTCACCCACTCATGCCTTAGCCAAGGTGTGTGTGGTGGTGTTGGTGTAACCTGACTTAATTAACCAGATACACTGAGGACAAATTTGGAAACAGGATGCGAGAGAGACAATCAGTGCCAGTTAATCTATTGTTGCCAATAGTTGA
Organism: Petrolisthes cinctipes; assembly: GCA_033782935.1. NCBI lineage: Eukaryota > Metazoa > Arthropoda > Malacostraca > Decapoda > Porcellanidae > Petrolisthes > Petrolisthes cinctipes. The sequence continues at coordinate 268 of JAWQEG010004997.1, forward strand.
ATAGGCCGCCGCTCCACTCCAAAAGTGTTATAATTATCAGCCCTCTGACTGACTCATCACTCACTGACTTCCAATGAGGACTGATGCAGGCAGTAAAAGTGACATTAGACTGGACTCCTCTTTCTGTCAACACGTCCCTATAAAATTACAGTGAGTCAAAGATTAACACATCCAGTGAGTTAAGGGGTAAGACAAATGCAGATCTGTCGAATTGATTAGTCGTCGAGTCTTGAAGAATATTCCAAGGATATTTTCTCATGTCGTCCAAGCATGTAATCAGGGGTAAACAAACATCTCATAATTTCCATTCTGTAGTCAACGGAATGAAATATAAAAATTCTAGTTGAAGTTATAAATAGGATGTAATAACAATGAGAATGAGGAATACTTATGTAGCTCAGAAGTATAGACAAGAGTACATGGCTTTGTAGGGCAGCAGTGATAGATATACAGTGGTGATATTAGATTATATAATTTTTATTCCCGTGGACGTCTTACTTGGTGGGAGGAATTTATCTACCTTTGATCAGTAAAGTATCAGTCAGCAATGAAAACCTATCACATCCTAAAATTATTCTGTTTTTGGTGATTAATAAATTGTCATCATATAATATATTAAGTGATGTAAAAGTTTAAATTTCTAAAGAGTAATTGTGGTTAAAGGGTAATGCCAAAGAATTTGCAGAGCTACACACAGAGATAGATATGCAATGGAGATGGCTGAATAATTAGAGTAATGGGCCAAAGATGGAAAGCTTGAATAAACACACCACCTACACGCATAAGGACCCTGTGATCGTATATGATAATTGAAGGCTTCTGATCCCTCCTGACTATGCCATGAGAACAAACTCCTTCCATATAGGTGTGTGTGTGTGTTTCGTGGCAATATTTGAAGCACTCATTTACCTTCAATTTTCTGACTACATCACAGGGTCCCTTAAGAGATACCATACGATTGTCGACAAACAGCTGAATTCAACTGTTACGCTAAATTAAGTTTTATTAGGGACAATAAGGACCGAGAGCGTCATGAAACACTCACTAGTACCCTGTAGGTGGGATTTTTGAGGTGTTCTCTCGTTGTCCTCTCAGTAATTGTCCTTCACTTAAAAAATCGTGACGCGTGAGAGAGAGAGAGAGAGAGAGAGAGAGAGAGATTGTGTGTGTGTGTGACTTTGGAGAGAGAGAGAGAGAGATAGTGAGAGTGAGTGTGTGACTTTGTGTGTATGTATGTTGGTGACGTTGGTGTGGGAGTTGGTCCATTTTAATCAAGAGTTGTCAATCATTTTCTTTTTTTACATTTCAATCATTCTTGCTCCCCTGTGTGGTACGTACCAAATCGGGTCAGACTTGTAATGTGCTTATCATATTATGTAAGGTGTTTTCCCCCGCGTGGTCTTATTACTGCATCAGCCTCGACGTGTGAGACTTTACCAGATAATTTTTCAGTGACTAACAACATTCCACTTCATCATTACTTATTTACCTTACCCATATGTGCACTGTTGTTCATTATGGCGTTCTTACTGTATCTGCCTCGACGTGTAGGACTGGTACACTGTCCTACTTTTACTAGACATTCAGTGACTATTTACATCTCCTTGTTACCCTGATTTATATGTGTTGTTTTTTTTCGTGTTGATGCTTACATGTGTTATAATGTTGTTCAATCTAATATCTTTCCCCCCTTCTACAATCCATGTTTTGTTGTCCACTCCTTTCATTAAGGGGATAATATAGGCATGGAAACTCTGGAGCAACCGATTCCTCCAAACTATTCCATGCAACATTATTTTTGTCAATCTGATTCTGTTTCCCTGGCATACTTTGGAGGAATCAAGGCCTCTAATATACCAAAAGTGTACTACCCCCTTAAATATTAATAGGATTGTGTCTTCCATATTAGATTGTAGTAGTTCGTGGCCAGGAAATATATGCAGAATTTATAATAATTATGATAATAATATTAACATGAAAAATTCAATATGACAACAAAAATAGAATAAAATAATAGTATGAGTGATAATCCGATGACCGAGGCATTTATAATTATACATGAAAAATTCAATAAAACAACAACAACAACAATAATAATAATAATAATAATAATAATATAATAGTATGAGTGATTATCTGATGACCGAGGCATTTATAATTATACATGAAAAATTCAATAAAACAACAACAACAACAATAATAATAATAATAATAATAATAATAATATAATAGTATGAGTGATTATCTGATGACCGAGGCATTTATAATTATACATGAAGACATCAATTTCTCTACTCACTCGGAACGTAAAGTTAGCAACAGGTAAAATACTTTAAAATTCACTTACTAGATGATAGTCAGGTGTATAGATATCGAACTGAAAGAAGAGAAATGCAGAAGCAGACGCAGGCATTGATGAGGAAATGACACGGCAACACGATGAAAGCTGTGACAAGAAATGTGACTTTTCTCTCTCTCTCTCTCTCTCTCTCTCTCTCTCTCTCTCTCTCTCTCTCTCTCTCTCTCTCTCTCTCTCTCTCTCTCTCTCTCTCTCTCTCTCTCTCTCTCTCTCTCTCTCTCTCTCTCTCTTTTTTTTTTTTTTTTTTTTTTTTTTTTATACTTAGGCAGCCCATTTTTTTTTTTTTTTTTGTAGTGACTGACTCGCATATTTTCTTCACTCTAATCATCTTACTTGGGACAAAAATGTTTTAATCAATTTTGGTCAGTATCAGGAGGATGTTTTGGCAGCGGTTCATAATTATATTGAGATGGGAAACTTCTATTTCCTAACTCAGGACGACTTAAAGCTATAGAATTAATAGGTCAGTCAAATAAATACTCAGTGTTAGCCAGTAAAATTATCGGCTAGTTTTCAAACATTCATTCGCGAATACATTAACACAACCAGTCATTCAAACAATCAGTCAGCGAAGCAAGTGAAATAATCAGGCAGGTACAGTACAACCACGATCAAATATCCACCGACGCTTTCCTTCCATCGTAGTAAATATCTTGGTAATAAAGAACAACACATGAATTATTTTGCAGCACCTCATAGTAATAATTGAGGGAGATGAGTTGACGTAAGGTGTTGTATGATTATATCTTGATACGATAATGATTTATTTGCACGATGGAAGGAAAGTGTTGGTGGTTATTTGATTGTGGCTGTACTTTGTCTTACACTTGGTCCGTGAGCCATCGTGCAATCAGCAGGTTTGGGCAGTCAGATATTTATCAAGTTGTCAGTTTGTTAGTCAGCTGTGTATGTAGCCTAGGCAGATTATAGTCTGACCATATCCGTTCTGTTTTTCCTAGAAGTAAGAAATAACAAAAGTAACTTCCAGGAATATATAAAATTCAAATATTTTTTCATCTCCCTGTCCGTCTTTAATATGACGCGGGATTGACATCTGCTGTTCCATCTCGAGAATAATTCGCCTGTGTTTGTGTGGTGGTTGGTGGAGGAGGAGGGGCGGGGGGGGGGGGGGTCGTAAATTTGGCCACGCGTGGTAGAATTTTTTTTCAAAATGTCATCATCGCCATCATCATCATCTGGGAACATTCACTTGGAAGCTCTTTGCCGCTGCCGTCTTTTTGACTTCATCTCCTGGGATCTCCCAAGCGGAATCTGCAGGCAGACACCTTCCCAACTCCAGCACCTCTCACCATCAATCATTGACTTGCTTTAGTCATGGGTTTCACGGCTTTCCCTCCGGGTTCCTCCAGCCAGAAATAACCCTGTCAGATATGACTCTGTGAGTAGAGTTATCCTCGGGGAAGCAAGCCACATGTTTAGAATACTGTACTTGGTGTTCTCCAATCAGGGTACAAGTTAATATTACTTATTTTGTATCGTTGGATGCAGGGTCCCTCAAGGCTTATCGTAATATCCTGCCAAGATACATGATATTGTAGGAGTCTTTATCAATCATCTGATTGTTAATACGAAGCCCAGTAAATTGGATGCAGTGAAAATAAATGTAGAGTGGAATTCCAGTATGTTAAGTTCAACACATAATATTAAAGTCAGTACAGTATTCTTTTGATTCAAAGGAACAGAGCATAGTTTTCAATAAATCATTTAAATATTGACCATAATTTATGTTCCAAAAAGAATTTTGAAATATAAAACAGAAAACAAGTGGCCAAGATGAAGAGAAAACTAAATATGCCCATTTACCCTAAACAAGTGGGGGTAGGGGCAGCTGGGTACATGCATGGGCTGGCCACGACAGCTCTGAGATTAATCTTGACCATTCTTGATATATCCCATCGTCAATTTATGGACACTGCCTACCAAAGTTTACCACATGGACACGGTCACCTAATGAACATCATCCAATAGTTGTGTAGAATTATTATATTCATTTGTTGTTGAGACATAATTATGATAAAAGGGGATAGTATACTTTTGGTACATTGATTTCTCCAAAGTATGCCAGGAAACAGGACCAGATGAACAAAACTAATGGGCCCTGGCCTGTTGCTGGGAATAGTTTGGAGGAATCATTATCTCCAAAAATGCCCAAAACTGTAACCCTCCCCCTTAAGGTGGTAAGTAAAGTGTTGGTTTATTCCAGACCCATCTGATTCCTCCAAACTATTTCAAGCAACAGGCAAACTAATATTATTTTTGTTCATCAGAATGGTACTGTTCCCCGACATATTTTGGATGAATCAAGACGCTATAAAGTTCCAAAGTTGTATTATATACCTTTAAGGAGTTTATATAGAAGGAACAACACCCACGTCACTCCGGGATTAGTTGTCTGAGTGAGAGAGTGAGGGCAATTCAGCCGAGAGGATTGTGGCGAGGGGAAGGGAAGTGAAGCGTGAGATTGGAAGGACGAGATATTCCCATTAATTTCGATTTCACGGATGAATATTACAGTATATTGTCAATTTTTTAAAGATAAACGAAAACGCTTTGTTGTGTAAGAAACAAAACCCTGGATGCATTCTACTCCAGACAAAACACAAAAGGATTCAGATTATTAACACTTGTTCATAACAAACACACAAACAGATGTATTAATGAGAGAGTACAGTCATGAGCACTAATAAGTATACAGCTTTGGTTGAAGTTTTGAACAGTCCACCAATTCACAAACGAAGTAATACCGATGGAGATCCTTATTGTGCATTTATTTACAGTCTCTAGGTATTCGAAGCACACCTGGATACTTATTAATGCTCGTGACTGTACATACAAATACCTAAAAAAAATATATACGAGTTTTATATAGTAAAAAACTAATAAAGGCCGTTCGTTGCGTTTTACATTCGCTGCAGTGAATCGTGAACGAGAAGCCACAACTCTATGCAACCGTTCTCAGAGTCTCACGTTACGTTCATTCACTCGTTCATTTGGGTATTGGTGGTGCATCCATTCGACCGACGCCAATCGTTCGACTCGTTCGTATTGCTCGTATCATCCATCAGTGTAGTTGTTTGTCTGTTCATCTGTTCACTTGAGTATCTATAACGTCATTCATTCGTTCATTCATCCACCTATTTACAAGTGTATGTATAACGTCATCATTCATTCGTTCATTCATCCGTTCATCCACCTATTTACATGTGTATTTATAACGTCATCCATTCGTTCATTCATCCGTCTATTCACATACGCATCTTAAAACGTCATCCATCCATTCATTCATTCATCCGTTCATCCATCTATTCACAAGGGCACCTATAACGTCATTCATTCATTCATTCGTTCATCCGTCTATTCACATGACCATCTATAAGGTCATCCATTCGTTCATTCATTCGTTCTTCCGTCAATTCACATGTGTATCTATAACGTCATCCATTCATCATTCGCGCGTTCACCCATCTATATCGTCATCCATTCATTCATTCACCCGTTCACCCACCTATTTATATACTCATCTATAACATCATCCACTCATTCATTCATTCACCCTCTCACCCACCTATTTACATACTCATCTTTAACATCATCCATTCACCCTCTCACCCACCTATTCACATGAGCACCTATAAGTCATCCATTTATTCTTTCATCCGTTCACCCGCCTCCACGCCATCCGTCTTTCCGGCCCCTTCACCCTAATACGGTTTAATCCCCTATCACTCACTCACTCTTTTCGGTTTGATAAATTGACACCAAGTTTTTTACGGTAGGGAAACGACTCTGACCAATCCCTCCCCCATCTCTCTCTCTCTCTCTCTCTCTCTCTCTCTCTCTCTCTCTCTCTCTCTCTCTCTCTCTCTGCTTTCCTGTCTGTCTGTCTGTCTCTGTCTGTCTGTTATTTTTTTTCTCTCTCTCCTCTCTCTCTCTCTCTCTCTCTCTCTCTCTCTCTCTCTCTCTCTCTCTCTCTCTCTCTCTCTCTCTCTCTCTCTTTCATTCCCTTCCACCTACCTTCTCCTTCTATTTCCTATCCATGTGTCTCTTTATATTCTATGTCCCCTCTCTTCCTTCCTTCCTTCCCCTGATTCCCTCTCTTCCTTCCTTCCTTCCCCTGATTCATCACCACTTTCATAATTAACTGTTATTGTTTCACCATTCATTCCTTTCCCTGCTCCTAATTCCACTCTTCTTCCTATCTTCCTTCCCACCTTCCTTTTTTTTCTATTACTCTCACCACTCTTCTCCTATCTTCCTTCCCACCTTCCTTTTTTTTCTATTACTCTTATAACCATTTCTCCCTCAGCTTCTATCACCTCCCCTTCCCTTTCAATCACCACTATGGGTATCCTTCTTGTCTTCGTTTCAAACCCTCCACCATCACTACTACCAATAATATCCTTCACACCTTCAATCCACCACCAACACCAATATTATCCTTCACCATTCAACCCACCACCATCACCAACACCAATAATATCCTTCACCATTCAACCCACCACCACCACCACCACCAATAATACCCTTCACCATTCAACCCACCACCACCAACACCAATATATTTCACCATTCAACCCACCACCACCAACACCAATATCCTTCACCCTTCAACCCACCATCACCACCACCAATATCCTTCACCCTTCAACCCACCACCATCACCACCAATAATATCCTTCACTCTTCAACTCACCACATCACACCACACTCTCCTTTCCAAGCATCATATATCCATGCAGCCTTCCATGTCTTTTCCTTCTCCTTTATGACAACCCCAACATTCGCTACATCTCAGACCCCCAACCCCCCAAACCCATTATTATTTCTCAGCCCTCTCCTCTACTCCTCCCACCAAGCCAACCCCCATCAACCTCTTAAATTTTCCTTCCAGTCTCAATCACACTTTTACTCTCCTTCTTTCGGAACTGATCACCTCCCTTCCTCAACTCCCTCCTCTACTATTCAGTTTTATGTTTATTATTATTATTATTATTATTATTATAATTATTATTATTAATATTATTATTATTATCATTATTATTATTTATTTATTTAACTATTCTTTTATTAATTTGTTTTTACGATTAAAAGATGGAGAATATTCGCTTCAGGGCAGAATATTTACTTCTGAGTTGAACTAAAAAATAATTACCCTCTACTAACTTTACTCCTCCAGGGGATTTTCTAACGAGTATATTTTATCACATCTCAGATATTACGTCTGAGGTAAGAAATTGGTCAAGCTCCGTGAACGACAATACAGCTTTTAATTATCTTATGCCGTTTACAATAATTCCCTGTCTGTATTCCCGGCAGGCACTTGGGATATTACAACTCCTGAGTATATCCTCCCACGCCCTCGCTGTTACGTCAGAGAGAGAGAGAGAGAGAGAGAGAGAGAGAGAGAGAGAGAGAGAGAGAGAGAGAGAGAGAGAGAGAGAGAGAGAGAGAGAGAGAGAGAGAGAGAGAGAGAGAGAGAGAGAGAGAGAATATGTGTGTGTGTGTGTGTGTGTGTGTGTGTGTGAGAGAGAGAGAGAGAGAGAGAGAGAGAGAGAGAGAGAGAGAGAGAGAGAGAGAGAGAGAGAGAGAGAGAGAGAGAGAGAGAGAGAGAGAGAGAGAATGTGTGTGTGTGTGTGTGTGTGTGTGTGACGGAAGGAGAAAAGAAGATAATGTGAGTATGCATGATAATTTACCAAGAAGGTTTATGCCTAATTAGAGTTGGTTAAATTAGCTTTTGTCTAGTTAAGGCCACGACAAATGTAAAGATATAATTGCCTCGTGTAACCAGAGTCATTATTTCTGTAATCATTTATTTTTGTCTTTAATGTTAATGTTTAGTATTTGTTAAAAGACAAATATAAAATGAGAAGACAGTTATCTTTCATAAAGATTTGGGAAAGTCCAGGGAAAATCAATATTCATGCAATCCATGTTCTTCAGTCACGTACAATAGTCCTGCAACATCTTTGAATGAAACAGACTTTATAAATATGGCAAAAACTATAGCTGCAAGTTTGGTTCATAAAAGATTCATTCAGATGGCTCCGTTTCATTCTTCTTCAACTAATGCCTGACTTTTTCTCGTAATTGTACAGTATGTATGATAGTGAGTGCTTTGTCTGCCCTTCACTGGCCGCTTTTACTCTTCCCTCTCCCCTTGCGTTCATTTCCGGCCGTGTAGTTAATCCAGTTTATACATCATTTCCACAGCGGTAAACTCGGACTGTACCAGCTATGAAAAGCAGAGGGGGAGCCGCCCTGCCCAGGGAATTCCTGCCTCATATATTGGAGAGCCAGCATCACTCCCACCACCACCACCACCAACACCACCAACACCACTTTAAAACACGACCCCCAACACACACACTCACCACCACCAAGGCACCAACACTCAACATTATCACCACCATCACCAGGACAACGACACCAACACCCACATTCAACACAACCACCACGCTGCCACCAAACACAACCATTGTCATCACTACCATGAGACGACCACCAACTCACACCACCGTGATTCAGCCACGAAGTATCACCACCACTGTAACCACAAACAAAATGCCTTCACACACCAGCAACACCACCAACACTCGAACAAACAATCTCACCAACACCAACAACCACACATAGCCCCCCACCACAATACCCAACATCATAGAAACACCACCAACCAACACCACCACCACCACCACTCCAACCAAACCTCCTCCACCACCAATACCAACCATAGTCACAAGTCCACCACCAATATTAATTCCAACACACAACAACAACAAAAACAACAACTACAACAACAACAACATCATTCACACCTGCCCCTCCCTGCTAGATCTCAGTCTTGTATATATCTGCGCCCAAGAATTAAACCAACAGTCTGTGGTGATAGAGTGAGTGACAGTGTTAAATTATTTGGTGAAAGTGGAGCAGACGGGAAGGAGGATTTACGTGAGGGAGACTGGAAAACGTTGGATATATGTGAGGTAAAGAGGGGGACGACCAGCACTGAGGAAAACATGATGAACGTGTCAGATAAGAAGAGTGAGGTGAGGAACAGTATGGAACGCTGCAGAGGAAATGTAGTAGTGTCGAGTGAGGATAAGAAAAATAGAAAAAATGTGACTAAACAAAAAAGAAAAGTGGCGAATGAAAAAGAGACAAAAAAGACATTAGCAATGGAAAGGGGGAAGGTGTCGGATGGAACTGAAGTAAAGAAAAGTATAGCCGAAGGAAGAGGCAAAAAAATGAAGCGACAAGAGGCAGGTCAGAGGAAGGGGAAAAGTTTACATTCTTCGGGACAGGTGACAAAAAATGAAGTGAGAAATTCTAAGAAATGGAACACCTGTTGTGATTATAGCGAAGGACGAACTGAGAATGGTAAGTGTGCTGGCAGATGTGGTCAGAATGGCGGTAGTTGTGGATGGGATGATGGTAGCAGTGGTGGTAATAATGACTGCAGCTGTGACGACGTTGGCAAAGATGGTAGTGATGAGGGTAGTGATGGTGGTAGTTACTGGTGTAGTGGTTGCAAGTGTTGGAATGCTGAAAACTGTAGTTGTGGTCGTGGCGTTGTTTGCAGTTACAGAAGTGATGACAACAACTATACTGGCAACACTTGTAACTCCAGCTGCCCACCCAAACATAAAAATATCATATCTCATCGAGCCAGCAACTTCACCACCACTACCACCACCATCAACACCAATGTCAACAACAAGCGGACTGACACCAACAACAACCCAAACACCATCACAACTACCACGATTCCTCCAAGCTCCAGGCACTGTAGCCATCACTCTACCACCAAGAATCACAAATCTCCCAACAAAACCCTGTCAGCCACCATCACTAAAACCTCAAGCTCTCTAGACCCACATGAGACTTCCAATGCCAGTCTGCCTTCCACCACCAACAGCGTCTTGCCATCCACCACCACCACCACCTCAAGCCCCGCCGTGCTGCCTTCCATCACTATCGAGAACTCTAACACTAACGCACCGCCGAAGCCCACGACCAAGCCCACCCGATACCCAAGGGCTCTACATTGCTTCCTGACGACCCCAACCACGGCCCTGCAGGTGTACGTGACTCTTGCTCTGGTATCCGTCCTTGTCTACCTGAACGGACTGACGGGAGAATACGTGCACGACGACCTTAGTGCCGTGGTGAGGAACCCGGACGTACAGGGAACGAGGCCGTTGTGGCACCTGTTCCTGAACGACTTCTGGGGCAAACCCATGTCACATCCTGCCTCACACAAATCCTACAGACCCCTCACCATACTCTCCTTTAGGTGAGTACATTATGATATTCTCATTTTATGTTACAGTACACGGGCGGCATAATCAAAGTGCATGTAAAAGTTTTGTTTACGTGAGGTTTATGTTGGGGATTCCTGGTGCTTTACTTTGAGCTCCTTTTGCTCAGCTCTGACTCAGCCGGGAATGTGGCCAACATTAATTTTCTTCTTGACGTTGCCATGAGAATAATAAATGACTTGTCTCCGCCATAAGATTATTTATGTGTATACAGACCTTTTTCATTTTTACATATGGCTCTTTAGACTGGTGTCATAAGCGTTTGCATTTTGACGATTTATAGTCGCACTCAAGTTAACATCAAGTCAACAGAATTTGGACCTTCCTCTGGTGACTTATAGGGATGGGAGATGGTATCATTATGCTACGAGACTTTCTGTGTACCACTGTTGCATGTATTCTGAGACATCATGGGTCGTGGAGGAAAAAATAGTATGACTGTTTGGAAAAGGAGTAGGTTAAAGAAACATTTCACATAAGGCTAGGTACAGTCGGCCTCAGGAATTCGTATACACCACCGTGACATCAAGGGTTCGTAACAACTAGAAAATTTAGCACATGAGTTTCCTAACTCCAAACTTTTCTCGTTATGTTTATTTTTCAGCTGACTTGAATCAGTCAGCTGAATTATCTCTATGGTATGTGCAGTATAAAATCCACCTTTTTACCAATGCTCTCTGTGTACGAATTCCCGAGGCCGACTGTACATAGCATCTGTTATAGGTGTGTTCTTATCAAGTGCAATAATTGTACCGTACAGAAAGGATAAAAAAAAATAATGACACCCCTCGTTTTCATAATCATCATCATCATCTTCGCCATCATCATTATCATTTTCACTACTAACACGAGAGCACATAGAATAATTCAAGCAAGCAACACACATATATCAGAACTTCACAAAACTTACAGAGAAGAGGATATGAAGGAATGAATATGAAAACAGAGACAATGATGATGTTTTTTTTTTTTTTTTACCATAGTTGTACTTGCCACGTAAAATATTATGTTTCCATGTAACTCCAGAATCGAACCAATAATAATAAAAAAAAAATCTACAAATTCTCCTTCATAGCCGAGAGCTGGATGTTTGATTGTTTAAAAAAAAAAAATGACATGTATGTTGTTAATGAACTAAGCTCCTGCCTTTACTATTAATTTTATTGTCTCAGAAGGAGTGAATGGTGTAATGGGATGATTCTCTTGAAGGTTAATTAAAAGGCGACTGATTAATCCAAAGTAAGGCACAAAACATATCCTCTATTATTACCATTAGGATTGTCTGTTTCTTTGCATATAGTTGTTTGGAGGAATCAGAGAGAGAGACCTTCCATTTCACCAACAAAAGTGCCTCCCCAAAAATACTCTCTAAATCTTGGGAAACCGCACTTCAAGGATTAACAACAACATATCAATAACCAACTCAAGATAACACTTTATATATTTTTAGACACGCGCACCAAAATCCCTAGCTAACCCACTTGAGTCGCAGCCCGAGATCTGAAGCAGGCTATTGTTTCTGGACGACAGCCCACCCAAAGCCTCCATTGGTTCAAAATGTGTGTGGCCTCGTGTTGATTTGGGGGTGGGCTGTCATCCAGAAACCGCCTGCTTCAGATCTCGGGCTTCGACTCAAGTGGGCTAGCTAGGGATTTTGGTGCACGACTGTACCGTACGTATGTATACCCACAGAATGAAAACTTTTCTAATTTCCTTTCGCAGAGCGTATACTGGGTTTATGGCCCCATCAATAATAAAACTACGAGCCGTATCAGAATTATTTCCTCCCAAGACGTAAACTGTTGCCATAATAAACATCAAATGAGGCAGCTGGACCGTCCTATGAATCAAAAACACTTACCATATGATAAATTAAACCTCGTTCAAAATGACATGGAAGTATTGTATGTCTGTTAGTGTACAGCCACAATCAAATATCCACTGACACTTTCCTTTTATCGTGCAAATAAATCAGTATCATATCAAAATATAATCATACAACACTTTACATCAACTCAACCCCCTCAATTATTATTATGAGGTGCTGCAAAATCATACACGTGTTGTTTTTTATTACCAAGATATTTCTTACGATAGAAGGAAAGTGTCGGTGGATATTTGATTGTGGCTGTACCTTCTCAATTCAGTGTGGTTAAGATGAGACATTCTTTTTGGTAGATATTGGAGGGCTATTTAATCCTCAAAACTATGTCACGAAACAACAGGTCCCCATATTAGTAACAGTGAGGTCATCAGTTTCCTGGCATAGTGTGGAGGAATCAAACGCACCCTCAATTATTTACCAAACAAGAGGTTTTCCAGAATCCTTAGCCCCCCTTCAGCGACCCCTGCCACTCATTTCCCGCAATTCCGATATCGAGTCATAAAATATCTTAATGTTCTGGGCTGAAAGTAAAGCTTGATGTGCCAGTTTCCCAGAATTTGTGATAATAACTGATGATGATGATGATGATGATGAGGCTGAGGTCATGTACAGTCGTGAACACAAGTTGTCTCATTCGCCATTCTATAAGCTTTGATAATGCATGCTTTGGGATAATTATATTAAGTTAAATATTATTAAGTACTTGTAATGCACACTCATCTTCACCCACAAAATATATATACATTACAATATCAGAAGAGATTAGTTAGGAGTTATTGAAGGGCAGAAGGAGAAGTAAAGTTCATACCTGCCACTGTACTGTACACCTCCTTGTTCCCCCACCCACGTCCCAGACAGATAATTATTCTGTCGTCTCGATAATCAGGGTAAATGTCACAATTTCAGGGATAGTACAGTATTGGTAAATTTGCAGCAACTGAGATTTCGTCCAAGCTATTCCAAGCGACAGGACATTATATACACATTTCCCCTATCTCTATATTGCGTAGTTCACAATAAAGTGTAAAGGGTTACATTCATTTCGTCAATTCCTTCTTTACATCGCTCGAAATTATGTGTGTAATATGTCAGTCAGTCAGTCAGTGCTTAGTTCTTGCTGCCATCCTTGTATATATTTCACCGAACCCTTCCTTACATCGCTCGGAATAAAGTGTGAATGATATCAGTACTTTGTTCTTGCTGCCTTCCTGTCATACATTTCACTGATTCCCTCCTTACATCGTTTGGAATAAAATGTGAATGATATCAGTACATAGTTCCTCCTGCTATCCTGTCATGCATTTCACCGATACCTTCCTTACATCGCTTGAAATAAAGAGTTGTCAGTGCTTTGTTCCTATACTAGCGATCCTTTCATTCATACATTTAAAGCGATCCCTTACTTGCATCTCCCTGGAAATGAATTATTAGGCTCCTCTTCTCAAACTCGGGTACACACATAAGACCGCTTCAGCCATCACTTAGCACAATGTTTTTGGGTGGTAAATCTGGAGCAAATGATTCCTTCAAACTATTCCAGGCAACAGGATACCATTATTTTACTTCATCTGGGTCTGTTTCCTGGAATACTTTGGAGGAATCGAGGCACTCCAATCCATTAAAAGTATACTATCCCCTTAAATACGTCTTCCCGGGAGCGCTCATAACTCCAGAGAGAGAGAGAGAGAGAGAGAGAGAGAGAGAGAGAGAGAGAGCCCCGTCTGCATGGTGTAAAGAGCATGTGCAGTCACGATAAAAAAAAAAAATCCAGCAACATATTGTGAAAGAAAATATCGACGTGTTTGAATGACTCGTGTGAAATTATAATACAACAAGGGGTCAACAATGAGTGACTCCTGGGAACCAATATCATTACAACGGGTCTACTGCCATTTTTTATTAATTATCATCATTTTTCGAGGTCGTTTCATTGGAAGGTGTATTCAGGACTATTGGCCATGACTGTATATCGTAACACCGCAATATTTCCTCTTTACACGCCTTCCACTTATTCATTTTCACCTTCTCTTCTACGTTGTACAGTCACAAGTAACAATAAATATACAGTTTTGGTTGAAGGTTTGATCAGTCCAATTCAACAACGTATTAATTCCAATGGAGATCTTATTGTGCATTTATTTACTGTCTCTAGGTATTCGAAGCACACCTGTATACTTATTAGTGCTCGTGACTGTACATACCTTAAGGAACTCCTGTGATCGTTTATGAGACTTGGTGGCTTCTGATGACTCCTGACTCTGCTACGAAACAAGCTCCTTCGATGTAGGTGGTGTTTCGTGGCAATGTTTGAAGGACTCACTAACCTCCAATTTTTTTCTGACTACATCACGGGGTCCCTTAATATATTATGAATAGAATGAAGGAGTAATTGCTGTATCTTCTGCCAAATTGTAATCCTTTATATTTGTATCGAGGTGAAAGAAGATATTTGCTGTATTTCTGTCTTGAGTATTGACATTCACTTCCGTAATACATGAATATAATTATTAATCAACATAATTATTAGGTTTTATTATCTTCATTTATTACTTGCATTGATAATATGAATACAAAAGCAATGTCCATTTTATTTCCTACTCTTTGTCTGTATTTCAATTGTATTTGTCACAACTCATTTTATAAGGCACATATAATTTCTTTCACTTCATTATGGATAAATATTAGGCATCTTGTGTAATATGAAGAAACTAGTAACCCCATATTACCTTTCATTCTCATTCGTAACATTTCACTTCAAGAGTCTACCATGTGCCGATTCCACAGTGGTTTGTTTTGGTTTGCAAGCACCAGAACGAAAGAAACTGAACTGTGTAAATGACTCATGAGTGAATTATTGGATGAGTTTGATGCCTCTCACTATGAAACTATCGTAATAATGGAACTACCTGACAGATTTTGTGGATATAGATACTGAGTTTGTTGGATAATAATTAAAACTGACAAGAAAATGTGGTTGGTTGAGGATGATCATAACAAACTAAAGTCACTGTGGAATCGGCCCCATAATAACTCCCACTTCAGGCAGCTTCCACTCAACTCCATCTTTGTTCAAGTAGAGATGAAGGAGTACTGGCAGGACCGTACGGCTCAGTATACTACCAAGATTTACAGCTCCCTCAGGCCAGGTCTTACCCAGAGGATTCACACACTACTTTCTGTATTCTCCTTTTTCTGTCGTTTTTTTTTTTTCTTTCTTTTCTTTCGTTTTTTTTCGTTTTTCTCGTTCTTTTTCTTTTTCTTTTTCTTCTTTCTCTTCTTTTTCTTTCGTTCTTTTTTCTTTGTTTTCTTCTTCTTCTTCGTCGTCTTCCTCTTTTTCTCCTTTTTTTTCGGAAGAAGGAAACCTCGGTGTATTAACATTAGGCTCGTAGGAAGAAGGAAATGTCGGGGTATTTATATAAATTAGGCTCGTATTAAGTAGGAAACATCGGGGCATTTACATATAGATTAGGCTCGTAGTAAGAAGGAAACATCGGGGCACGTATATAGATTAGGCTCGTTGGAAAGCTCGGGGCATGTATATAGATTAGGCTCGTAAGAAATGGCTTGCCTAAAGGGATTATAAGAACGAGACAGCATCAAGGAGGACCGATTGATACAGATGCTTATGTGAAAAACAGAGGAGTGACTGACATAATAGGAAGATGGATTGTGCATGTGTGTTTGCTTATGTATATCTTTGTGTGTGTGTGTGTTTAAGGGGGTAGTACGTTGTTGGTAAATCTGGAGCAAATGATTCCTCCAAACTATTCCAGGCAACAGGATACCATTATTTTTCTTCATCTGGGCCTGTTTTCTGACATATATTGAAGGAATCAAGGCGCTCCAATCTTTCAAATGTATACTATCCCCTTAAATGAGAATATATGCTTGTTTCTTCCTAGGTTAGAGAGTCTGATAAAAAAGGGGTGAAACATATCTTTTCCCTGATATACTGCTTGCTCATCTTAAAGGAAAGTCATACAGTAGATAAGTTCTGAAGAGCTGTTTTATTTCAAGAGAGAGAGAGAGAGAGAGAGAGAGAGAGAGAGAGAGAGAGAGAAACTGAATACGACAGACACCAAAAACGATTAAGACTGATCCAAAACCAATTACACACTACAAAGAAAACCGACTCAATAACATGTGTTTATGATAATTATATATGACATCAAATGGGAGTGAATGAATCCTTTGAACGACGGACCTTCCTTCCTTCCTTCCTTCCTATACTGTATGTTGGTGGTTGGTTGTCTCGCCGTAGAACACACACACACACACACACACACACCAACCAACAGCTGCCCCAAAATAAAACCGAGTAACTCTTATTTCATTTCCAGACCACACCTGCCACCAGATCCATCCCCACACACCCCCACCCCAACCCCCCCAACCCCCCATTTTCACACCAGTCTCACTTTTTTTTATATATATATTTCCTTCTGTTTTTTTCATATCTCCTATCTCACTTTTTATTTTTCCTTCTGCTATTTTTTCATCCCTCCCATCAATTTTTTTTTTATTATTATTTTCTTTCTGCTATTTTTTTTTTTTTTTTTTTTATCTCTCCCACCATCTGTCTCTCGTCCTTTCATTCGCCCATCACCAATCGGGTTAATTGACTTTCAAACATAGATTTTCATTCATCAATCATCATCATCCCTTTTCTGTGTGAGTGTGTATTATATTTTTTCAGACTTTTCATCACCATATATATCATCTCCTTGGTAAAGTTTATTCGTTGCACTGACTCCAATTAATCATTTTCGTCTCTGCTCGGCACCACAGAATTATTTTTACATTCCAATATTTACATAGTTATAAAATATGTCTAAGAACGTATTTCAGAGGAGTGGTTTGTTTTCAGTGTATTATGTATTGGTTGACTCATAGTGTTTTTTATTGTTTATCCATCTAGGCTACAGGTACTTCCCCTGAACAAAGTCAAGGATTTAGGAGTTATAGCGTTGGTGTATGTATTGAGGAATGCAAAGATCAAACTGTGTTAGATTATTTGCATCATTTAAACACGGAGTCCTAAACCCAGAGGAAATAAATCCATGTTCCGTATAATGTTAGGAAAACCGTATTTATTTTCTAATCTATTTTTTTCCCTTTTCGTTGCGTGATCATAAATGGCATTAGAGGCCACAAATATATGTTGTTGTTGTTGTTGTTGTTGTTGAAGTTCCTCAAGCTGTCTGGCCGAGCAGCCCCGACACAAATATATGTAAATGTAATTAATAGAGAAAACCGCTTGTTTATATCTATTTCGAGTTTGTACAGAGTATGGATTGACTTACGTAGTTGTTTGTGGAGAATCAACATTTCCATGAAGCCTTCACCTTTTCGCATCTCACGCCGAAATCAAGTTTATAAAATCGTTATTAATATTGTTTAAGAATGATCCAATCCTGACTTAACTTAACCTAATCAATTCAGAACCAGGAATTTTATATATTGTATCTCTGGTGAACCCTTCCCCTCCCACACCGGTTTCATGTCCAGTGCCTCAAAGTTGTCTTCTTTAGTTTCCATTACTCTTTTTCCCTCCACTCTCCCACTCTCTTTAATCTCCCTTTACTAATTGGTCTTTCATTTTCATTTCCCTCTGGTCACTCTTATTCTTATTCTTATTCTCTCATATATATATATATATATATATATATATATATATATATATATATATATATATATATATATATATATATATATATATATATATATATATATATATATATATATATATATATATATATATATATATATCCTTTCCATTCCCTCTATTTCTATTTCTTTTTTTTTTCATTCTTTTCCTGTGTCTTTCCTTCGTCCTCTATTCTTCTAGGTTGTTCACAATCTCATATTTTTCCACTTATCTTTATTTCTTCTTCCTTTCACTGTTTCTCTCAACTCGCCTCTCACATTCACCTTCCCTCCCGATGCAATACTCGATAACTCTCTATTTTCTTTCTTCCCCTCCTCACTTCCATTTTTCTCTTGGCACTCTTTATCTTACTCACGTTCTCCTCGTTTGACGCTGTTCACTCTCTCTCTCCGTTCAACCCAATATATATACAGTATACCAGTATATAAGCTAAGGTAACCTCCCACCTTTCTCCATTAATCAGTCTCTTTCAATATCTGTTTATTTGTTTTGTGTTGATCGTCTTAGCATTTTCCTTTTCTCGCTCGTTCATAGTATCTTTTCATTGCTCTTAATTCTCTTTAAACCTTCGCTCTTATTTAGTGACTGTCGACCTACCACCATTTATTTGTCTTCTTTCGTTTATATCATTCGGTGGATTCACCTGTCTACCAATATAGCTAACCCCCTCCATCGCTCCACCTCCACACTGTCCCACGAGTAATCTATTTTCATTGACTCGACAGCCTCCTTCTCCTGACAGCCCATTCCATCCCTTCACTTCACTATTCCGTCCGTCAGGCTGCTCTCCTACCTTCCTGTCTGCCTCTTTGTTACCAATTTCTCACGAGTCTACTTATTTACCTACCTGCCTAGATATTTAACTCCCTACCTAGTGTTTACTGTTTAGTGTTTGTAATAATTATTCATTGTTTGTACAGTAGTAAGTTATTTTTATCCTTACCAGCCTAACTAACTAACTACCTGCCTCTCCTGTCTGCATGCATTTTAAGTGCGAATACAAACAAGCATTCAAAATAATAAGCAATTGCTAGAACACTCGATTTGATAACACTTAAAACAGATTAGAATATTACGAGCATATGGATACAACCTAACGAATAACCTTTAAATTATCGTCTGCCTGGTGTGAAGTAAACTGGCAGCTCGCTTTTCCCTCAGTTCCCAATACGATATTTTCTATTTCTATATTACGGTACTTCACGTCAACTCGAGAGATGGGTGGGCAAGATCTCTCTCTGGATCTTACTGTGTGGGAGAGCAAAGGTGGTCGAATTATTATTATACTATTATGATATGTCACCACGTTATTGGTATGTCCACAACTCTTTATGTATTTCTCTTTCTCAATGCTAAAAGTAAACAAAAAAATAGTTGCAGGAAATGCGTCTGTCCTGTTCACAATGGTGGTTAATTACTACAATGTTTGAGGAATAAATGGGTTACTGGACAACTCAATATCCGTTGTTTCCATTGTCCATGTACTCCTCTTCAGTAACTGTGACTCAAATTCGTTGTGCCTAGATCCAGACTTTCTTCATTACATTTAACTTAGAAAATGAGGAAAACAAACGACTCCAGAATTCACACACCTAATTCTATCTATACCACACATCAAATACTACTACTACTACTACTACTACTACTACTACTACTACTACTACTACTACTACTACTACTACTACTTCTACTACTACTACTACTACTACTACTACTACTACTACTACTACTACTACTACTACTACTACTACTGTGGGTTCATGCTTACTTGGATTTTCTGACAGTTTTTGCTTAGAATGAGGAAAGCATACGACTCCAGAATTCACACACCATATTCTACCTACCAGACATCAAATAATAATAATAATAATAATAATAATACTGTGGGTTCATACTTACTTGGTGGTTTTCTGTCAGTTCTTGCTATTCCATGCACATTGCCTCTTCTTTTTGCCCAGTGACATCCTCGAGTGACCTACCATTCCACCTCTTCACGTCCCACCCACCAACTAATTGCCTGTCTGGACTCTTTGCCTTTTATAAACCACTCAGCGTGCTCTCCTTCTCCCACGTCGAGTTTCAAGCTACACATGCACACTTTCTCTGCTTGTCATCTGCACTTTTACGACTCCCACTTACCACTTTCTCATTCTCCACCACACCACCACCACTTACTACTACCTCATTCTCCACCACCCACAAATACCACTACCACTACCACATTCCCCACCACCCACACTTACTACTACCACTACCTCATTCCCCACCACCCACACTTACTACTACCACTACCACATTCCCCACCACCCACACTTACTACTACCCCCTTCCCCATTACCCACACTTACCACTACTCCAATCCCCACAACCTACATTTACTACTACCACTACCTCATTCCCCACCACCCACACTTGCCACTACAACTACTCACTTCCCCACCACTCACACTTACCACTCTATCAACACTACCACCACTCACACCACTCTCACCCTTCACTCTACCACCATTCACACACTTCACTCTACCACCACCACCACCATTCTCACACTTCACTCAATCACCATTCACACCAATCACACACTTCACTCTAAAACCACTCACACTACTCCATTCCCTACCATTCACACACTCCACTCAATCACCACTCACACACTTCACTCTACCACCACCACTCCCACCATTCTCACACTTCACTATACCACACACTCTTTCCACTCACCACTCCTCACCACTACCACTACCACCTTTTGCACCAACCATCACTCTCTTCTTCCTACCTTTTCCCATCTCTTTTTCAATCCCTCCCCAACGTATCCTTCCAGACCTGTGCAATTTTATTCAGTCACTTTCCCACTCCGTTTTATCCTTTAGTCAAACCAACCTACAGTATTCCCAGTTTTGCACAACCATACCCGAACTGGTTATTAATGATATTTTTTTTATTTTTCTGCTACATTTCTAAATTTGTTGTTATATTCTTATGCTAAGTCTATTCTAATTTCTAATTCCTTCTAACCCATTGCAATGTACTATTATCTTCCGAATCAAGTAATTTCGTCTCGATTCTTACTTATTTTCCTTTTACCATCCCCATCTTCTCCCTAATCCTTATACCCAATCCTTCCCAACCCATTCCACACCTTTTACCCCAATCTTCTCCTTAACTATTATATACCAAATCTTTTCCCAAACCATTCCCTGCCTTTAACCACTCCCCACCATCTTCTCCCAATCCCCTATACCCAATCTTTTCCCCAAACCCATTCCCCTCCTTTTATCGCTCCCATCCGCCATTCTATCGACAACAGTTCTCCATGTCGATTTTACCTTCACTTCGTTCGCCGATCCTGTCTTTCTCTTTTCCTCCCTTTTTCCTATCCTTTCCGTTGCTAGCTTACCTTGGACTCTCTCTCTCTCTCTCTCTCTCTCTCTCTCTCTCTCTCTCTCTCTCTCTCTCTCTCTCTCTCTCTCTCTCTCTCTCTCTCCAGTTATTAATTTGCCTCTAATTAAAAGCCTTGGAAATTGTTCTTCTATGTACACCCTTCATCATACATTTTTTTCTCTCCCAATTAGTCGCTATTCTTCCATCTCCAATTTCTTTCCACTCATTCCTTCGTTATACCCTCTTTCCTTCCATCTTTCCTCCCTCAATTTTTTTTTTTTTTTTTTCATGTAATCTTTCGTTATGCCACATTCATCTTTCTTGCGTTCCGAGTACAACAGGATGCATTTTTTTTTTCCAGGGCTGAAGGTAATTTTTTCTTTAATAATGTCTTCCAATACATTATTACTTTCCATCCTACTCTATGTTCACAGGTAATTTTTTTTTTTTTTTTTTGTTACATCCTATATTTTCAGAAATCTGTTTTGCAATAACTCTCATTTCTCAATATTTATTTCTCAGCATTCATCTACATAATAACTAAGAGCGAATGTATTTTTTTTATTTTCTTGAAACATCGTTGCCATTTTTACTCTATTATTTCCTAATCCTGCCCTCCCCCTCTATCCCTTCCCTCATCCTCACTCTCCCTCCCTTACTCCCAAATCCTCCCTCCCCATTCCACCCCTTCCCCTGATCCTCCCTCCCTCTCCCTCTCCGATTCCATATGAATAATGGACATACACAGAGGTCCAGATTTATCCCACAATCATGTATAAACAAAAAATCTATATCACCTTTCAAAGTATCATCTCGTCTTATCAAAAAATGTTCTTCCTAATACTGTACTTTATTCTCTCTCTCTCTCTCTCTCTCTCTCTCTCTCTCTCTCTCTCTCTCTCTCTCTCTCTCTCTCTCTCTCTCTCTCTCTCTCTCTCTGTGTGTGTGTGTGTGTGTGTGTGTGTGTGTGTGTGTGTGTGTGTGTGTGTGTGTGTGTGTACGTGTGAGTGAGTGTGTGTGTGTGTGTGTGTGTGTTTAAATTCGTTCTCATTGTATCCTCTCGTTCTACACTCACTTTTACACTTTTCTGACAAGCTTTATAATTATTAAGTTCCCTTGTCGCAATCTGTCCTCTTTAATAAATGTCTACGCAACAATATCCTTCGAAAAAAGTAATCTCTCTCTTTCTATGTTTCTTTCTCACTTTTCAATCACGAACGTACCAACAAAGCAATTTAAGTATTCAGCATTATCCCTTTACTCTGCGCATATGCACTTTTATTTATTCTCCCTTTCCCTGAAGTCTTGTCGTCGGCTCTTCCATGCCTGTATTCCAATCATCCATTTATGCATTCGTCAAAGAGCAAAAACTGCTACCTGTCCTTTCTGCCTTTTTTTTTTTTTTTTTTTTTTTTTTGTCGCATGAGAGAATCAGCCAACCAGCCAGCCAGCCAGCCAGTCGTCCCTTTCATAAGTTTTCTGTATCAATTCTTTCCGTATCAATTCTCCCTCTTCTCATATTCACCTCGTGTCCGATCCTCTGCACTCATTTAACCTCTCTTCTAATTTTACAAAAGTCCTCTCATTAATTTTTCTCTCGGGGCCCTTCCAATAATACCATTTTTCTTCCTCACCTTGCCGGCTCTCTCTCTCTCTCTCTCTCTCTCTCTCTCTCTCTCTCTCTCTCTCTCTCTCTCTCTCTCTCTCTCTCACACACATTTCCTTTCTCACCATTCCCCCTTTTTCGGTCATAGATAGCCTTGGTCTCCACTCTACAAAATCGCAAATTCTTCTCTATCTTATTATCAACAACACTCTACTTGACCTTCGTGTTCTTCATTCTTTTAACTCTCTCTCGTATTTTTGCACTCCTCATATTTTTCCGCGTTCCCTTTTTCCTATTTACCTTCAATACCTTAAGGGGGTGCGGGAATAGGGGGACAGGCTTGGGGGGAGGTTTAGGGGGGTGCAGGGGGTGGCTTTGGGGGGGTGCGGGAATAGGGAGACAGGCTTGGGGGGGTTTAGGGGGGTGCAGGGGGTTGTTTTGGGGGGTGCGGGAATAGGGGGATAGGCCTGGGGGGGGTTTAGGGGGGTGCAGGGGTTTTTGGGGGGTGCGGGAATAGGGGGACAGGCTTGGGGGGGGTTCAGGGGGATGCAGGGGGTTTTAGGGGGTGCGGGAATAGGGGAACAGGCTTGTGGGGGGGGTTAGGGGGGTGCGGGAATAGGGGACATGCTTTCTACCCACCCCAAGCCTGTCCCCCCTATTCCCGCACCCCCAAACCCCCCCCCCCAAGCCTGTCCCCTATTCCCGCACCTCCTTAATACATAATGACTGGTGTGTTTATCCGTTTGTTTACCCTTTTTGTATCATGGTGACTTACTTATTGTTCACGTTTACGCATCATGGCTTTGTTTCTGGTTCGTTATAATAATCATCATGAGGCATTTCTTGTTAATCATATGTATCTATTCGATTGGAAACACTATTGACCATCATTCAAGGATTCAGCTCCTCACCAAGCAAGCTGAGAATACCGGTATTACATATGGTTAGTCAATATAACCTGCGCCACCACCGAGGATGTTAAGGCTCTCATGTGCTGTACGACAAGCAATAATTTTTCCCACTCACCTGAAGTTGTGTCAAAACTAACTTTTTCTTACTAAGGTATGAATCCAAAGCCACGAGTTGTAAGGTACACATGAAAAGTTAACTTTGTAGTAGTAGAAACTTGGAATATAACTCACATATCATCATTGTTATAAATTTACTTCTCAGGGTGAGAACCTTTGACTACGACAATACAGTAGTGGCTCTCGTGGACGTTGTCCATCTGTACATGCATAGTTAATATATTACATACATATATGCATGCATACATGTACACATACATACATTAGTATAGTCCCTATAGTCCTAGGTGAGTACTATGTCTTCAAACAATGCTGATAATTTCGGTTACACACTGCAACAAT
>JAWQEG010004998.1:0-45585 GCA_033782935.1 Petrolisthes cinctipes
GTAACAAAGTAACGTGACAAAATGGTAATTGATGGACAGGTTTGGTCAGATTTGCATAAGAAATTTGGCCGGGAAAATGTGGAATGGACGAACAGCAAACACAGACGAGGAAAATACTGAGAAAAACTTTGTGGCTAAAGAGTGTATGAAGTGTTTGTTTTGACCGAACTGGAAGACAACTGAATCCTGCAAATAATGTCAGTAGACAATCCACCTCAATATACGACTAGTGAAGGGACCTGTTTTGTTGTAATGTTCAGGGGACTACGTAAACTCCAAAACACCCACAACAAACAAGTGGGTGTGATGGCCGCTTGACGCCGCCTGGACGCCATCTTGGACGTGGTGGCCTCCAGGAGTAATTACTACCTGCCCGCACCTCAGCCTCGGGGCACGGCGGGGCGGGGCGGGGCGGGGCAGAGTGGAGTGTATCTGGGGTAGGGGGGTAGCAGGTGTTAGTGGGGTTGGTGGCAGCAGGTGGTGGGGTTGGGGGTAGGGGGGCAGCAGGAGGTGGTGGATTAGGGTAGGGAGAATTTGGGATAGGGGGCAGCTGGTAGTGGTGGTGGGAGGGGGGGGGGAGAAACAGTGGTAGGGGATAAGGGTTGGGGTCAGCTGATATAGTGGGGTCTGAAGGCAGGAGTTGTGGGACTTGTGGGTCAGTTTCTAGGATAAGTTTGAAATTTCTATGATGTGAAATAATGCATGTATGGAATTATCATTTGAGAAGAAGACTGACTAAGGATTTTCTGATGTAAAATAACTGACGAAGTACAGTATATATTTTTGTCGTCTCTAAAGATCTTCCTTATAATTATTTTGATGTTTTCTTCTGCATGAATTCCACGTTTTCATCAGCTTTACGATCCACTTGGGAAGGGATACGTGTTCAGTCTAGCCGTTTCGAAAGTGCAATTTGAACCTTCACTGCGTTTCTTCCCACTTTTCCTATAGGCCGATAGATCTGAAGTTTTTTTTATTTTCGGGAAGGGAAGTTGCCTGACCGTATATCCTACAGAATAAACAGACTTGCCAACCCATAGAAATACAGGCCTACCAACCTACAGAAATACAGGCCTTCATACCGACAGAAATTCAGGCCTTCCAACCTACAGAAATACAGAAATAAAGGCCTTCAAATTTACAGAAATACAGGCCTACCAACCTACAGAAATACAGGCCTTCCAACCTACCAACCTACATAAATACAGGCCTTCCAACTTACAGAAATACAAACCTTCCAACCTAAAAGAAGACGGGAAAAAATCTGTATATTTTCTGTGTCAAGATGTATACAGATAATTGGTGTTAATGGTGTCATCCTTGGGTATATAGGTATAGGCCCTGGATGGGTGACTTGGGTAGCGCCTCTGGAACTCATTACTGTGAGTCAGGTGAGTGATGAGGGTGTGATGAGCATGGCATCAGTAATGACCACGAGGCGGGTCCAGTTGGGGCTCCTCCTACTATACTAACCTAATACTTATACCTACCCCTATCACCATCTCTCTCTCTCTCTCTCTCTCTCTCTCTCTCTCTCTCTCTCTCTCTCTCTCTCTCTCTCTCCTACTATCCCACACTTATACCCCGTCGTCTCTCTCTCTCTCTCTCTCTTCTCTCTCTCTCTCTCTCTCTCTCCTCTCTCTCTCTCTCTCTCTCTCCTCCTACTATCCCACACTTATACCCCATCGTCTCTCTCTCTCTCTCTCTCTCTCTCTCTCTCTCTCTCTCTCTCTCTCTCTCTCTCTCTCTCTCTCTCTCTCCTCCTACTATCCCACACTTATACCCCATCGTCTCTCTCTCTCTCTCACACTCTCTCTCTCTCTCTCTCTCTCTCTCTCTCTCTCCTCTCTCTCTCTCTCTCCTCCTACTATCCCACACTTATACCCCATCGTCTCTCTCTCTCTCTCTCTCTCTCTCTCTCTCTCTCTCTCTCTCTCATCTCTCTCTCTCTCTCTCTCTCTCTCATGTGGATCAAGGACAGGGTTGTCAAGTTCATAAAGGTACACATAAAATCTCGTCTCCAAAATAATAATATATGAGAACGTTTTCCCATAGACCTATATCAGTATTCAAGTTGCAGGAATTAGGAAGGGTATAATTAACGGTTATATATTGAGAGGTCACAACAAACATTTAGTATGGAAACAATTCTACTAAAATGCTTCCACTGACACTGGTAAGAAATTAATGAACAAAACTGAAGACCTGGTACCCCCCGTTGGATGCAAGAATAGAAGGAAAATCAAGAGTTGTGGGGAATACAAAGGCACACACACTGGTTTGGTTTGGCTGTCACCCCTAAATATGAGACAGTCACCATTTTAATCCTCAGAAGATTTTAAAAGTGACAAGGGAGCAATAATATATATGTATCATTTATGGAATCGATAAGCACCAATTTAATTAACCATATAATCATAATAATATCTGTTAGTAATTAAATGTATTAATAGCTTCACTTCACTGAGGCCCAAAATGGTAGAAAAGTAAATATTCTATCAAATTAAGCACTATTGGACCTTGTGATGGTGAAGAGTCGAGAGAACAATATGGTTTGGCCAAGTTCTGAGAATACAGAATGCTGTCTCATACTTTTCAGACATTTCCTTCCTCACATAGTTCCAAGTCAGGTCTTAACGTTCATGGTATGTGAGCATTATGTCCCTATCACGTAAACAAAAATCATGTTAAGTGGAAGTAAAAGTCATTAACACTTTACCATTCTAAAGGATTTCTTTGTTTTAACAATGCAAAGTAATGTCACTCCTGTATATGTTTTTAACCACTTCTCTCCGTGACATAATACAGGTAAACTCTTCTCGACAATGGTCAGACAAATTACAGTACAAGGTTGTATATAAACAAATATAGTTGTCATGTCACTGTGCGGTACACCAGATGTATGTGTATATCTGTGTGTGGGTAAGGTCGGGTTTCTGTGAGTGGCTTGGATACGTTGGTGAAGAGATCGACCCCCTCCTGACCACTCATTAGGGGGGCGTCACGAGGCAGACCTCCACTGTCATCCTTCACACCAACCCTCATCTTGACCCTAGCCTTGTCATCCTCTTCACCCACTCTATCTTTTATTCCATCCATCCTGGCTTCTCACTATGTTCTATGTGTTCACTTTCCACAACAAAAACAAACATATTCAGCTACAGTTGGTTGATACACGTATATGGCATCTCAAATTTTGATATTTAATAATGATTTATTATCTAATGCTTTTATGCTAAAAATTTTCCTGATATTGTTCTGTAAATGCAATTAATTCGGTTACCTACAGTCAGTGGAACCTTTCAGATACTCGCATCCTGAGTGAGGAACCCAAGAATGTTAGGTGATGAGATCCTTGACCTTCGCTTTGTGTTCACGCCTGACGACTGCCTTTTGTTCAGGAAACCTTTATTGCAAACCAGACAATCATCACTTCTCCCGCCACAGAGGGTAGGTGGCCAAGTGGATAGGCTAGTGCTCTAAATGTAATATTCAGAGGTTCTAATCCCTACAGTGAAAGGGTAAAATTGAGAACACAAATATTACTTGGTTGTCTATACCGATCCAAGACATTAACAGTGTTGGTGAGAATAAAAGTCAAACTACAGAGATGCATCATGTCTTAGAATCTCACCTCCATATACAGTAGTCTCGATATCCACTGAGTCACGAGAGGTATAATATTTAATATTAAAATTAATCACGCATGCCCTGATTATCAACACCTTACCTATTCAGTTATTAAGTAAGGAGATAATACACTTTTGGTACATTGGAGTGCCTTGATTCCACCAAAATATATCAGGAAACAGGACCTGACTGACAAAATTAT
Source organism: Petrolisthes cinctipes (assembly GCA_033782935.1). Taxonomy (NCBI): domain Eukaryota; kingdom Metazoa; phylum Arthropoda; class Malacostraca; order Decapoda; family Porcellanidae; genus Petrolisthes; species Petrolisthes cinctipes. Next base: position 3,833 of record JAWQEG010004998.1, read on the forward strand.
TGAATGCAAGTTGTATGGAATAATCTGGAGGAATAATTTGCTCAGAATTCATCAACACTGTACTAACCCCTTCAGAAAGCATCATGTCCGACCATTACTAGAGTCAGTCATTGGAGGCATCGCAGTGTTTGGCAGAGGATGTGTTGAGATACTTTTTGAGGGACTGTAGAGCAGGATATAATTCAGAACCAGGCAATCACACGGATATTAACACCTGCTGACCCCAGATAACACCTCACCATAACCACAGAGAGAGAGAGAGAGAGAGAGAGAGAGAGAGAGAGAGAGAGAGAGAGAGAGAGAGAGAGAGAGAGAGAGAGAGAGAGAGAGAGAGAACAGCTATGGACTAACATATAGGACAACTGCAAAAAAGGCATAAGTATAATATCTCCCTTTGGTTGGCTGATACGTCACTACTACTCCAAGAACCCTAAATATTAACTACCATAAGTACTCCAGTGATGGCCTGTGTGACCTTGAACTCCAGCAGAAGACCCAGGCCACCATCCCTCTCCCCAACAACAACAACAACAACAAAACAACACTCTTACTTATAAATATGATTGTCCTGGTGGTGGTGATGAGTGGGGGAGGGAGGATGGATGGGGGGACATGTTATTACAAACTGCACGATGACTGAACCAAACCTGAGTACAAGTTATAGTTGTATGTTGTCTTTTTTTTGTGCTTGGTTTCGTACACACACACACACACACACACACACACACACACACACATACGTACCATTCTCCCTACACACACACACACACACACACACACAGACACACACACTAATCATGACCTGCAAACACGACACCACGTTACCTATAATCTTGAACCCGTGAGATAAAAACCACAACACACACATACACATACCCGATCGTAATCACTACCCCTTTCCCCCATCCGATAGCCACGTTGGTTTGGAGCACTACTACAGTTTACAACCCCCGATACTGAAAGGACTAAAAATACTACATATCCTACTGAACATGAAGGACATACAGTTGCGGACACATGGATCAGATACACCTCAAACAGTGGGATCCCTAATCAACAAGCATGAGGATAGGACTGTATATGTTGTGTAAAGTTGAGTGTTTTACCTATATGCTCAATGAGGGGCCGGATTCATGTGTGTGTGTGTGTGTGTGTGTGTGAAGGGAGAGTGGTACTGTAAATGTGTGTGTGAATGTGTGAAGGGAGAGTGGTACTGTAAATGTGTGTGTGAATGTGTGAAGGGAGAGTGGTACGTGTGTGTAGTATGTGTGTGTGTGTGTGTGTGTATTATATGTGTGTGTGAAGGGAGAGTGGTATTGTACGTGTGTGTGTGTGTGTGTGTGTGTGTGTGTGTGTGTGTGTGTGTGTGTGTGTGTGTGTGTGAAGGTAGAATGGTACAATACGTGTGTGTGTGTGTGTGTGTGTGTGTTTCAAGTGTCCGTAATTGAGGAATCTGTAATAGGTGTGAGGTTGGAGGAGGTGGGTGGTGGTGGTGGTGGTGGTGGGGATGGAAGGCCCAGTGCATCAAACAGGTTCGTCGTCGTCGTTGTTGTCGTCATCTTTCCTGTGGACTGCGATTTCGTGTCCAGCTCCATCTTTGGGTGTGTCGGTAATCAGATAATTATGTAAATGAACTCGGGGGGGGGGGAGAGAAGATGGGGAGTTGGGGGTAGGGGATGGAGGGGTGGAGAGGATGGGGAGTTGGGGGGGAGGGTTGTGGAGAGGATGGGGAGTTGGGGGGTGGGTGGGGGGGTTCAGAGGATGGGGGGAGCCGAGGTCGTGCAAGGGGTACACGCAGTTCAAGGCGAATGTATGTATGTATGTATGTATGTTCTTTCCAACTTGTATGCATGGGCCCCCCCCCCCCCCACAACCACAACTTCAATTATATTTCTTCTGTACACTCGACAACAGAAGCGATGTCATGTTAGGAATCGCGTCTTGAAGGAAAATATAGAGGATTATCATATGTTTTGTGTTGCTGTTGTTGTTGTTGTTGTTGGTTTGTGTGTTTGGGTGTGTGTTTGTTTGTCCTCTGTAGAAATCAAAGGGCATGTATTTAGTACACTCCAAACAGATCTAAATAAGGGGTACCTATTTATGACGAATTACATGGTGTGTCTTAAGGGGGTAGTAGTACAGTGCTGGCAAATCTAGAGTAATTGATTCCTCCAAAATATTCTACTCAACAGGTCACCAATATTTTTGTTTATCTGGCCCTGTTTCATGGCATACTTTTCAGGAATCAAGGGACTATAACGTACCAAAATATATACTGTACTATCTTCTTAAAGTAAAGTGTATCCATAGTGTTAGTAGGGAGTGAGACGTGTAAATAATAAATAATAAATAATGGCAACAAGAAGGAGTATAGTGGGAAGAGAACAGGGATTGCTGGGTGGCCAACGAAAAGTTAATTCCTGGGTGTAGGAAGTCGTGACATTGTGTGTGTGTGTGTGTGTGTGTGTGTGTGTGTGATGACTTGGGCCTTTGTAATGGACTTTATGAATTCTGTGTCCAGTGTTAGAAGATAATGACAAGGAGAAACCACAATGAGAGTATGATAAGATGGAGAAATGGGTTATAGGGTGGTTGTTATTGTTGGTGTTTGTATAGTAGGTGTGGAGGGGTTGTAGATGTGATTAGATGTGAGGGGTGAGGTGTGAGGGTTGTATATTTGATTGTGGTTGTAGGTGTGAGGGATTGTAGGTGTGGGTCGTTGTAGGTGTGAGGGATTATAGATTTGGGCAATTGTAGATGTGAGTGGTTGTAGGTGTGGGTGGATGTAGGTGTGTGTAGTGGTCGTGTGTTTGGAGCCCTAGTGACGCCCCCTGGACAGTGGTGACAGCGGGGGAGACCTGAAAAGACAAGGGTTGGGTACCAGGCTAGGCAGCAGGGCGCAGGAAGCAGCTGTAAGGGTAGAGGATATTGGCATGTAATGAAGAATTAGTCGGGTGAGGGCGTGAGATGGTCCTCAATAGCTCAGCGTGAGGCCAGGCTGCTTGCTGCTGCTGTCTAGTGCCACCTTTCCCAAGTCTCTCAAGGGACGAGGAGTTTTTTGCCAATGGAAGGATTCATTAATTAAGATTGTGGAGGTTGAATTAAGCTCGGTTAGATCAGGTCTGGTTAGGTTACGAGTAAGTTAATTTAGATGGTTTTTGCATTAGAGAGGATTTGGTTAGTCATCATGCTAAACAATGGACGGGTAAACATCCTGGAGAGACGGAGGGACAAGAAGGAACAGGGAACGAGTTTCTCTGTACCACGAGAGACTTGGGAATAATGCCTTCCCCTCCCTCGGTACCCTCAGTCTCACTCACACATCTTTACAATATGAGTTTAAAGTGTTTAAATTAGGATCCACTCTTTTACACATTCCATAAACAGCTTTGTTAATAATTAAGTATTAATTGCCAAGTTGGGGTTTCAATCTTTTGCTTTGAAGACAGTCTTTGCAATTATACTTCATCCATATGGAATTGTCAATAATGTATCCACTGTTAACTTTCGTATGTTATAAAGTATCTCTACTGGATACTTATAATTTCCGTAGTTAGACATTCTAAAGCGAAATAATCTTGAAGTTGGTCACCAAACAGGATTAACAAATCCTTCATTACCATTATTTTCTTAGAGTCTGTACAATATTCGTCTTATTAGAAGCAATAATATTGGAAACCTCATACATAATATATCTCCATATCTCCTCAACACAAATAGTTTTGATTTCTATTGTGATCAGTGGTGCTCAGACTTAAGATAAACATTATTTGAAGAAGAGTTTTTATTGACATTCCTTCCTCAGGTGCAGAGGTAGCAAAATATTGACGATAAAGTTGCCTTCTAAAATGGCATTCATTTTCTATCACTATCTTTGAATTCTGTGTTACAAACTAAGTGGACCTACACCTCATCCTTCCCCTGCTCTATCCCCGAGCGAGTAGGTATACCTGTAGCAGTAGGCCAATCAGCAGGGGGCAGGTGGGTGTGCCTGGTTTGTTAGTGGCTACCCGCTGCCCTCGCCCCGCCCCTCGGTCAAGCACAGGTAAGCAGAGGGCGTTGGTAGTGAATGAATGTGATCCTCTCCCTGGCCCCCTTACTAATGTCTGCCCCCTCCCCCTCATCTCTAGCTCATCCTAATGTCTGGCCCCTCCCTCCACTATCTGTCCCCACCTCTCCCCTCCTCTCTAGCTCATCCTAATGTCTGGCCCCTCCCCCCACTATATGTCCCCTCCTCTCTGCCCCCTTCACCTCCTGTCTAGCCCATCCTATATGTCTGCCCCCCCCCCCTCCTTTCTAGCCCATCCTAAAGTCTGGCCCCTCTCTATAAGTCCACCACCTCTCTGGTCCCCTCCAAAAACCTTTATTGTCCTTTCCCAAGACCAAGCAGCCCATCTTTCCTCTTTATTAAGTGAACTCTGTCAGGTCATCACTTAAAACGTGGCTCTCTCGTTGGCTTCATCTCACCCATTCTTTCCCTTGTGTTTTTATGGAGTAATAGTTTTGGTGTTGGAATTTTGTACGTGATCCTGTGTCAGTGTGTGTGTGTGTGTGTGTGTGTGTGTGTGTGTGTGTGTGTACAGTATGTATTTATATTGGTATGTGTGCATGTATGAATGTGCGTATGTGTGTGTATGTGTATGTATGTATGTGCGTCCTCCCTACCGTCCAGTCATCAAGTTACACCCCAATATCTCTTCTATAGTTGGCTGGCTGGTTGTCTGACATCGGTGAAAGATTATCTTGATGTATTTGGATTTTATCTGAATTTAAAATCATACTTCATCCCAGGAGCGACCACAACCAATTTATCTAAACATTTTTATTGTACGGCTTCTTAAACAGGGACATGGTACACCTCTGATATTTATGTTTGAGAATTACAATAGAAATTATCACCATATTTATTATTGTATCTATTATTTTTATCCCTGGGTATATGGATAATAGGCCTAAGTGGATTATTTTAGTTCCTATGGTCGTAATTCTTTTATTTATTTTGTGCTTGAACCCACAATCGAGAAGCGAGACACATAAAAATATATAAAATCCAGACAAGTCGAAGAACGAATTTCATAGGTTTAATAATTATATAAGAGTTTATTTAATTAATTTATCACCGTGGGCCAGGATTATAGAAGAACTGAAGAACTACCGAGATTCCCTCGCTATGCCAGAAAGAGTGGGTGATCTGTTTTATTGTACTCTTTGCATGGAGGAATCAGTACCCTTTCAAAACAACATTACCTCAGTATATAACGAGTTGATGATCTGTTTTACTGCATTATTTGAAGGACTCACTACCGTATCCCTTCAATTTACTCATCCACAACAATAGATGGCCCGACCCCTTAGGTTAGGACAATGTAATCAGAGGTATGGTATGCATGGTGAAGGGGGTGTATGTATGGTGAAGGAAGGGACAGTAAGGGGGTGTATGTATGGTGAAGGAAGGGACAGTAAGGGGGTGTATGTATGGTGAAGGAAGGGACAGTAAGAGGGTGTATGCATGGTGAAGGAAGGGACAGTAAGGGGGCACCACCAGGATTATACTGATGGTGAGGACCCAAGATTATGTTTATGATGGAGTGCTGAGGATGGTGGAATATATTTATGATGAATCTGATTGATGGTGGATTATAATATTGGTGGAGCCTGACTGATGGTAACCTGTATGTCCTAGCATCTCTCTCTATATCTATCTATCTCTTCTGCTACTATGAAAGTGAAGGTAAAACATAGTGTAAGAGATATACACACAAAGCATACATACATATACACACACACACACACACACACACACACGTACGTATGTAGAGCAATACTGATTTTTACAGTGCATCACACACACACACACACACACACATTTCCGAGCCGGCGTCGTAGTTTAATATGTGTGTGTGTGTGTGTGTGTGTGTGTGTGTGTGTGTGTGTGTGTGTGTACAACAAGACACAACACAACCCGTCCATCCAGCCGTGCACGACCTCACCTGGGGTACGGAAATGCCAACTTAACGCTGACATTAAGGGGAGATTCTTTTGTTGGTGCTTTAGAAGGTCTCTGATTCCTCCAAACTATACCAGAAAACAGACGCCCTCAATGCTACTTAATAGAAGATCTGTTGCGTGGTATAGTTTGGAGAAATACAAGAGACCTTCCAATTCACCAACAAGATTATCTCCCCTTAAAGCAATATAACACGACAGACGAAACATTATAAATATCTCTCGATCATGGAAACTGTATCTTCCTAATTTCCACTTTCAATGAGTCCCATAATTTCACACACATTTTAATTAAAGCGACTGTACATACCTGCTCGGACCGGAAACAGATAATGAATATAATTGTGATATAATAGATATAATTATGATGCAACTAAATATATAATCTCATAATCTAATCTGGAGATGTCAACACACACACTGTAATGGTGACGGAATATCTGATTGAAGAAAATTGCTGTAACTACCGTATTTTTAATGAAATATATATACAAGAAGAAATAGAGAGTGCTTGTAAAATAATACTGAACACAATGACAAACACGATACATTACTGCACTTTCCCCCCATTAACTAATACCTGAACATTATATAAAGCACGGTAATAATGGTGTAGACAGATTAGTGGTGAAGGTGGTGGTGGTAATAGTGTTTGTAAGAATGATTGTGAAGGGGATAGCATACTTTTGTACATAGGAACACCTTGATTCCTCCAAAGTATGCCAGGAAACAGGGCCAGATTAACAAAAATAATGGTTGTGTTTTGTTGCTTGGAATAGTGTATAGGAAACAATTGCATCAGATTTACCAACACTATACTTCCTCCTTAATTAAGATGTGAATCACTACTACTTAAGGGGTGATTCTCTTGTTGGTGAATTGGAAGGTCTCTAATTCCTCCAAACTATGCCACGAAACAGAGAACCCCAATTAGTATTACTGAGGGCGTCTGTTTTCTGGCACAGTTAGGAGGAATCAGTAGCCTTAAAGGATCAGAGTATTTGGAGGTTAATGAGTGCTTCAAATATTGCCACGAAAAGCCACCTATATGGAAGGACCTTGTTTCGTGCCATAGTCAGGAGGAATCAGCAGAAACCACCAATTCTTATACACGATCACAAGGTCCTTAAGGGGGAAGTTTTGTGTTGGTAAATCTGGAGCAACTGAATCCTCCAAACTATTCCAAGCAACAGAACACTATTATTTTTGCTCTTCTGGTCCTGTTTCCTAGCATACTTTGGAGGAATCAAGGCACTCCAATGTACCAAAAAAGAATTACCACCTTAAACCGTTTCTTATGTATAGTCAGAGAAAGAGATATGTTTACCCAACAGCCCATCTCAGAGGAATGGCTCACTAGGCTGGCTTGACGGGTGCTGTGGTGTGGGCGTGAGGAGGGTGTGTTTTGGTAGCCGGAGTGGGCGGATGTGGGCGTCTAACGGGGTTACCTGAGACCGCCCATCGAGCCACCCAGACGCTATTGTTGTCATCTCTTGGGTCTCGTATTTTTTGTGGTGTTTACGATGGTGTGGTACCGATACGATGACTCCATAGACACATTACAGAGCCATCGTATTAGTACCACACCATCGTAAAGACCACCAATGTTCTTGCCTATAGTCCTTTACCTCAGTGTTGTATGGTGTTGTGATGGAGACAAACCCAAGGTGGAGTAAACAAGTGATTTCTTCTCATTGTACAAAATTCACAGTTACTTTGTGTATATAATAATGTCCATATAATGTTGGGGGTCGGTGCTATGTTTTGGTGCGAATAGAAATCATGGGTGTTTTTTGTATTATCCTATATAGCATCTAGCACAGTTATGGACCATTTCTCACACACACACACACACATACACGCAGGGAGGGTACTCAAGGCCGTTGTAATTATCGAGTTGCCAATGAGTCAGTTAGTGGTTATTAATAGAGTTTATATAGTGTTTTCCTTTTATCTACAGTGTCTTTGGTGAACCTATACTTGTTGATGTTCATTCTGAGAGTTTCCAGGTTTATCCTCCAGTGCCCGGGGTTTGATGTGACAGCGATAGGAGCCTGTATTGTGAAGGAGAATGAACAAAGGCCTGAGTCAAATCTACAGATAAACAGACAGAGCCTCATTGAGTTGTGCCACCTGGTGAGAGAAACAAGAACCATACAACCACGGCTTTCTTCCCTCGGACTTTCCTAAATTGTGTGGTGCACTCACTAATGAATAAGCATATTAATAATTTTTAGTTGTTGTTATTATGAAGCTTGTGTTTATGTGTGATTCCATACATGTTTGTCAGTTTATGAGTACAATAACTACAGACCAACAGTAAATATAAAACAACATCGGACAATCATCCTTTACTTGACGTTTAGTTGCGACGTGTCTTCAACGAGGTTTCCTCCTCAAATATATATAGGCTTCATAATCTTATTTTTGTTCGTTGTTTTGACTGAAAATAGAATTAATGGCGATTTTGTTCAAGAGTGGTCAGCGAGCACGAAGGTAAAGAGAAGGAAATGGGGGACAGGTGTAGAGAGATTAAAGGAATGGACTCGGGTCCCAAGTTGCTCCCAAACTATTAAAGCACTGACCATGCACATCCTTCAGAACCAACAGAAGTGCTCTCGTTTAAGAATATTGGAGTCGGAAGCCCTGAGTATAGTTGGTTGCCAAGGTGCTGCCGACAAGACCCGAGCGGCGTTCAGTGGTTGATGTTATCTGAGGTTTATTGGTGGTGTGATGCGGCCATGAATGTCAGTAGGTGAGCAGATTCCACGGCCCCTCCTCCTTCCTTCCTTCCTTCCTTCCAACCCATCCCACACCAACACTTACACCAGCCACCTTTTGTCATATTACCATAACCAGCTTCTTCACACTCCAGCCTCCTATAATCGGATGTTTTGTCTCTAACCTAACCTAACTTATCAGATCCTATCGTAATCAAGCCTAACCAAAGCCAACCTAACCAAGCATAATTATAACCTAACCTAATCTAATATTTTGACTCCCGGTGTTAATGCTGGGAAATAGGTACCGTACGCTCTTCAGTATGTAAACATCAAACAAATATAAAATATATAAATAAATAATAGAAATAACATATAAAACAAGGCTATAAAAAGTGTGAAAACTCCAGTAGGTCTTGAGGTTCAGTTTTGGGCACTTGTTGATGTAAACACAAAACCCTGTGAGTCGTAGAAGTGATGATAGAAGAACAGTCACCCACACATAATTATCATCCTTCACATTATGGTGGTAATTCACTTTTGTTTCATTGGAGTGCCTTGATTCCTCCAAAGTATGCCAGGAAACAGGACCAGATGAACAAAAATAATGGTGTTCTGTTGCTTGGAATAGTTTGGAGGATTCTGTTGATCTAGATTTACCAACACAAAATTTTCCCCTTAACAGTGATAGTGTAAGTGATGGAAAAAGAACACTTATCCCTCAACCCATGCAGCCCACCCCCAACACACACACACACACACACACACACACACACGGTACATAATCAAACATTTACACACACACACACACACACACACACACACACAAATCACGTAGTTCTCAGGACAAGCCAGCCGCCTACTGGACGTCTTTATCACTGCTGCTGTTATCTAAGTGGAGCATCGCGCCACATAAAAACCCGAGCGCAGGAAAAACTGGTCCTGCAGGCGCCTCCAGACCGCAGTGAAGACGAGCAGAATTTGCGTTTTTGCCGGTATTGAAATTCCGACGTCAGACTTGGAGGGCTCGGTTGCACTCACACACAACAACAATAAAAAAATAAATAAGAATAAAAATAATACTAAATATACTAATAATAATAATAATAATAATAATAATAATAATAATAATAATAATAATAATAATGATGATGATGATGATGCTTATGCTGATTTGAATTAAGGTTGAAAGAATACCACCCTAGGCCTGGAGAAGACTGTAGGATGAGGGGTAAGGTGATAGAGAGGTGGGTAGTGGGACAGCCAGCACAAGTGTGATAGAATATAAGGAAGGAAAGTTGAAGAATGAATAACAATGTTGAATTATGAATGGACACCGTCTAGACATTTGTTCTTATTGTCTCCTTCAGGGAAGTTTTTATTTTAATCTATGTTTACATATATTCCCTTTGCAGCCCCAAAAAATTAAGTATATTCCATTTGCAGCCCCCCCATAAGCAAAATGTAATATAATATATCCATAATACATAGGATACATGTTGTAAGAATATTGTGATACTGGTATGTGTTGTAGTTATGTTGTAAGAGTGTTGTGTTGTGTGTTGTGGTTATGTTGTGTTGTGGTTATGTTGTAAGAGTGTTGTGTTGTGTGTTGTGGTTATGTTGTGTTGTGGTTATGTTGTAAGAGTATTGTGTTATGATTATCTTGTAAGAGTATTGTGTTGTGGTTAATTTGTAATAGTATTGTGTTGTGTTGTAGTTAATTTGTAAGAGTATTGTATTATGTGTTGTGATATGTGTTGTGGTTATGTTGTAAGAGTACTCTGTTGTGGTTAATTTGTAAGAGTATTGTGATGTGTTGTGGTTATGTTGTAAGAGTATTGTGTTGTGTGTTGTGGTTTACGTTTGTTGTGAGATGTCCATAGGAAGGTGGTTATGTGGTGTAAATTCTATATTGTTGTTGTTGTGGTAGTGTGTGTGTGTGTGTGTGTGTGTGTGTGTGTGTGTGTGTGTGTGTGTGTGTGTGTGTGTGTGTGTGTGTGTGTGTGTCCGGTACGTCACGATAATCGGATTATCTCCATCAGCATCGTGTTGTGTCGACCACTGCCATCACCCAATACTACCATGGCCACCACCACCACCACGTGTCACACACACACACACACACACACACACACACACACACACACTCAAACATTCACACACTCACACATACTCAAAATTTCTCTCTCTCTCTCTCTCTCTCTCTCTCTCTCTCTCTCTCTCTCTCTCTCTCTCTCTCACACACACACGTATGTACATATGTGGGTGTGTGTAGTGTCAAATTAAGCAGTACACACCTGGTTTCAAGGCGCCGTTAATTGGACGCTACGTGGTAAACTATTTAAGGAATTACACTACCGGTATCTGTTAAGGACCTTTGTGTATATCCAGCCATTACAATCTTTGGAACCCTCATCCTTTAACTCCTCCTCTTCCTCCTCCTACTCCTCTTCCTTCTCTTCCTTCTCTTCCTCTTCCTCTACTCTTTCTCCTCTTCCTCTTCCTACACCTCTCCTCCTCTTTCTCTTCCTCCTCCTATTCCTCTTCCTCCTTCTCCTCTCCTCCTCCTCTTCCTCTCCTCCTTCTCCTCTACCTCTCCTCCTTCTCCTCTTCCTACTCCTCTTTCTCCTTCTCCTCCTCTTCTTCCTCTTCCTTTTCCTCATCCCTTTCCTCCTCCTCCTCCCCCTCCTCCTCTTTCTCTTCCTCCTCCTCTTCCTTTTCCTCCTCCTCTTCCTCCTCCTTATCTAGTCGATGGTGTTGTAGGACTTTTGACCGTGACTGTACATACATACCACACCTGATTCTCCCTCTGCTTTCCGAAGACGTCTAGGTACAAAAATTTCGTACACGCATTTATGGCAAATTATACAGATTTTTTTTTTTTTTTTTTTTTTTTGCCATAAGGAAATATTTAACCTCTATTTTTATAGTGAAATTCTCTTGTTAGTAAATTGGAAGGCCATAGATTCCTCCAAACCCTGTATATATTTATAATAAAAACTGCAAATAATGTATGTATAATTAATTAAAACTATAAATAATTTTTATAGTTATAATAATAAAAAGAATAAAAAATGCATATGTCATTAATAAAAACTGCAAATAATATATATGTTATTAATGAAAGCTCCAAATAATCTATATGTTATTAATTAAAACTGAAAAAAAAAAAAAAAAAAAAAAAAAAAAAAAAAAAATAAAGGCTAAGCATTCCCGTTATAGTTGGTGATGGATCCTTGAGACAAACACACACACACACACGTATGTATATTAGTAGGTAAGTTGGTGTTCCATCCTGGGGAGCGACAGGTGAGAAGCGAAGGTAAATGGTTGGGCAAGTGAAGTCATTATCCCTCGTCTGATAATGGGGAATAATCAGCCCTCAGTGACACTAAGCAATACGGACGATACCAAGGCTTCCTGCTTATATATATATATATCTCTTTTTCTTTCATGTTTCTTTACTCTCTCTCTCTCTCTCTCTCTCTCTCTCTCTCTCTCTCTCTCTCTCTCTCTCTCATTCTTCTTTACACTCTCTCTCTCTCTTTCTCTCTGTCTGTATCTTTCACTCTTCTTTACTCTCTCTCTCTCTCTCTCTCTCTCTCTCTCTCTCCTCTCTCTCTCTCTCTCTCTCTTGAAGGCACAATATTATCTGAGAGTATGTCTGCTATTAGAGAAAGTTGATATGAGGGAGACGAATACCTTGTGGGAAGGATACGTGGAGATTTTTTTAAATTAAGACACAGATTTTCTTTCATAAACATTTCCTGGCATACGAAATATTCTAATACTTATGGTGTATAGCAATAGCAGAATTTGACACCAAAACTTAAATATAACATAATCTGGTATAGATTTTGCTTTACTGTTTCTTGGACTCTTGATAACACGAATTTACAAGTTTAATCTTCAAGATCTCTTAAATCTACGATGACACATACATGTTGAAAGAACTGCAATTGCTTTATAAGATGTACAAACATTTAATGATCGACTCAATAAATGTTATACTGACGACTTAGTGATGTGTATATTATTTTATGGACTTTCTGTATAAGGGAATTTGTTTATAATAGACATCATATGGTTTTAATGATTGGATTGACTGAAGTACTAATGTGACTTTTTAATTAATATAATTATTGAAAGTTACTGAACGGGGGAATTGGGGTTTGTGTCGCTACAAGAAATATGTAACCATTAATTAATTTCAGAGAGAGTCAAATTTGCCTTCAAAAGACATGTATTCTCTCTCTCTCTCTCTCTCTCTCTCTCTCTCTCTCTCTCTCTCTCTCTCTCTCTCTCTCTCTCTCTCTCTCTCTCACACCACAGTATTCTTCTACAACCGCTGCAATCATTCCTGTGAAGAGAGAGAGAGAGAGAGAGAGAGAGAGAGAGAGAGAGAGAGAGAGAGAGAGAGAGAGAGAGAGGCGGATGAGGGTGTTTTCAGAGTGGTTGGTGGATCAAAAAGAAGGAAGTAATTACAAGCCGTTGGTGTCACTGTGGCTGGGGGGGGGGGTGAAGGGGAGGTGAGGGGGGGGGAAGTGGAAGAGTGATAGGAGGAGGTGGAGGAGGAAGTGAAGGGGAGGTGAGGGGGGGGAGGAAGTGGAGGAGTGATAGGGGGAAGGAGATCATGGAGGAGGGATAGGGGAAACACACACACACACACACACTCTCTCTCTCTCTCTCTCTCTCTCTCTCTCTCTCTCTCTCTCTCTCTCTCTCTCTCTCACAAAATCTTAAATAAAAAAATAAAAAAATAAAAAATAAAAAAATAAAATAATAATAAAATTAATAACAATAAATAACAATAAAAAATAAATAAATAAAAATCGTTGCCAATTCGTTTACAAGTGACGAATACAACTGGTAATAATCCGGGAAGGCTGGAATGTAGGGAAAGAAAATACCTCGACAGTCATGAACCATAATAAATATCCAGATGTGCTTTGAACAGCCTGGTGATGGAGTATTTAACCTGCTCCAGTAAGCTTAGTATGAGAAAGGATAAACATTGTAATTGGTTCACTGGTATGTCACATGATTCTAAACTTTAACAACACTTGGATATATGTTCCAGTAAGCTTAGTATGAGAAAGGATAAACGTTGTAATTGGTTCACTGGTATGTCACATGATTCTAAACTTCAACAACAACACTTGGATATATACTTATTTTGACTCGTGACTGTACCTGTGGCATCTAATTATGACCTATGTAATTATTATCACCTGTACTTTATGAATCACTTGTGGTATCTATTATTAATTACCTACCGTATCTAATTATTATCACCTGTGGTATCTATTATGATCATTATTACCATTATTTAATAAAAGGAATATTCATTTTTTTTGTCACCATATTGGGAACTTCTGTGTCCTTAAATCTGTCCCACAAACCATGCAGCACCGATAAATTAGCGAGCCTCATTTTTTACATATTAATATCAGAAGCCTCCAATATTCGTACACGATCACAGTGTCCTTAAGGGGAGATTCTCTTTAGGTTAAAATGAAGAGCTAATGATTCCTACAAATAATGTTAGGAAACAGACAACCCTTAATGTTACTAATATAGGATATGTTTTATAGCACAGACTGGAGGAATCAGCAGAGACCTTCCAATTCACCAACAAAAGAATCTCCCCTTAATTAAGGACTCTGTATTCTTGTATGATAATAGTGGAGGTTTCTGATTCCTCCTGACCATGCCACAAAACAAGTTCCTTCCATACAGGTGTGTGTGTTTCGTTCGTGGCAATATATGAAGGACACATGTATCTCCAGTTTTCTGCCTACAACACAGGGTCCCTTAATTAAAGTCAATGCATACAATTCATGTCACCTGTCGGAAGCTGAGGGTAATCTAGATAAGGTAATCCGTGATACACTGGGCCATGACTCACAGGGACTCATGTGGACATTTACCAGGTTTTATAGATAAGGAACAACGGGTTAGAAGAGGAAGGAAGTCGCCTCGTATATATATATATACAGTACAACACGGAATTTATTTTTGTATATTTCTTAAATCAGACGACATAATTGCAGGAAAATGTGTGTGTGTGTGTGTGTGTGTGTGTGTGTGTGTGTGTGTGTTCTTTTGTCTTTGCAGCTGGTGTGTGTGCGTATGGGTGTGTTCTTTTGCCTTTGCAGTGTGTGTGCATGGATGTGTTCTTTTGCCTTTGCAGCTAGTGTGTGTGTGTGTGTGTGTGTGTGTGTCCCTCCCTCCCTGCAGTTTAGGTGAGATCTCCTGCATATGTAACTGCGACATACAAGGTGAAGTGGCACGAAGCATGAGTTAAAGGTACCGTAGAGTTCTGGAGAGAGAGAGAGAGAGAGAGAGAGAGAGAGAGAGAGAGAGAGAGAGAGAGAGAGAGAGAGAGAGAGAGAGAGAGAGAGAGAGAGAGAGAGAGAGAGGGGTATGGTACATAACAAGACTGACAAAAAAAAAAAAAAAAACGAAAGTGAAAGATAGAAACTGAAAGTGAGAGAATGTGTGTGAGAGAAAGAGATGGATAGTGTCCAGAGCAGGGCTGGGCAGGGCAGGGTAGGGTAAGGTAGGGTAAGGAAGTACAGGGCAGGGCAGGGTAGGGCAGGGCAAGGGTGAGCAAGGCAAGTAATGTTAGGGAGTAGAGTAGGGTAGGGCAGGGCCTGGCATGCTAGGGTAGGGTAAGGCAGGGTAAGGTAAGACAGGGTAAGGAAGGCATGGTAATGTAGGGTGTGGTAGGGTAGGGTAGGGCAGGGCAAGGCAGGGTAGGGTAAGGCAGGATAAGGTTGGGTAAGGTAGGGTGTGGCAGGGTACGGCAGGGTAAAGCAGAGTAGGGTAAGGTAAGGCAGGGTAAGGTAAGGTAGGGTGTGGCAGGGTAGGGTAGGGCAGGGTAAGGCAGGGTAGGGTAGGGCAGGGTAGGGTAGGGTAAAGCAGGGTAGGGCAGGGTAAGGCAGGGTTGGGTAGGGTAGGGTAAGGCAGGTCTGGCCAGGATGGGAGGCGCCCCACGGAGAGCGGGATAGTCGACTCCAAGAGGACCATAAATAACAACACAGGGCCCTACTCCTCTCTCCTCTCCCTCCTCACCTCTCCTCTCCTCCTCCTCACCTCTCCTCCTCCTCCTTCTCCCCCTCCTCCTCCTCACCTCTCCTTCTCCTACTCCTCTCTCCTCTCCTCCTCACCTCTCCTCCTCCTACTCCTCTCTCCTCCTCCTACTCCTCTCTCCTCCTCCTCCTAACCTCTCCTCCCCTCACCTCTCTTCTTCCTCCTCCTCACCTTTCATCCACCTCCTCTTCCTCCTCCTCCTCCTCCCCTCACCTCTCCTCCTTCACCAACACAAGGTAGCCTTCCTTAGCCTCCGTCACTTCACTTTACCTCACCTTACCTTCACATCTTCCCCCGAACTCTTGCTACCTCATCTCTCATCCTTCCCCACTAGGCTAACCCCACAGCTCCCTCTTCCACCATTACTTACTTACCTTTTCCACAACTCACTCTTCTTCCTCTTCCTCCTCCTCCTCCACCTTCTATTGTACAGGTTTTTCAACACTTTTCCTCATCCTGACTCTCACAATCTTACCACCCTTTTCCCTATCATATAATACAGTACGGTTCGGTATAAGACAGGTTTCGTACCAGTCACCATGAAGTCTGTCCCTACCTACTCTCTCCAGCACCATATGACGTCTGGAAAGCTGTTGGCATCATCTTCATTATTATTATTATTATTATTATTATTAGGCTGGTGTTGGTGTAGTTGGAAGGTGTGTGTTGTTGTGGTGTGTAATGGTGTGTTGTAGTGTAGTGTGTTGTAATGTAGGCTACACCTGATTCATATATATGTCACACACCTACCTCACACCCACACCACACACCCACCACACATCTGCCACACACCCACCACACACCCACACCACACACCCACCACACACCTACCACACACACAGCTGTCTACCATTCCTCCCCCAACCTTCCAGCACCGTATGGAAACCTTCTCTCCCTTGCGGTCAGACACAAAGCCGCCCTCTGCAGTCTTAATAATAATCTCACTAAGTCATTTCATTAACAACGTTGGCATACTGTCGACTCACATTTGCGTCATAACAACACTCCACTCACGTCGCCTTTCCCTCTACACATGTTCGTGGACAGTTTCTTAATTCAGGATATAATACACTATTGGTACATTAAAATGCCTTGATTCCTCCACAGTATACCAGGAAACAGGACCGGATTAACGAAAATAATGGTGGCCTGTTGCTTGGAATAGTTTGGGGGAATCGGTTGCTCCAGATTTACCAACATTGTACTACCCCTTTAAAGCACAGATAGAGCTTCGTCTCACACAACTTATAAGTATTAAGTAATTGAGGATGGGTAGCGCCCTCTTGTAGCCTAATAACAAGCTACATGACCTACATAGCCTAGCTGGGGTGGTATTAATTTTTACTTCTACTCATGTACTCCTTTCTGATGGTCCTAAAAACCCAATTGTTGCCGTTGCTAGTTTAGTTGGAACTTCTCAAGTCATGACAAGAGGAACAGATAGACAATAATACATTAGGGACTCAGAGTGTGGCAATATATTCAGTCTATCAGAGTATACGTGAATCTAAAGTACCGGTAAGCCCTGTGTTGACTAATCCAGCTTTGTTCCCCCCAGTGATGACAACTTCATTAATATTAATCCAGGTGTTGACAAATCCTGTCTAGTTTCAGTGGTGACAACACTATGTTATTAATACAGGTGTTGACAAATACAACTTATTCCCGACGTACAAAAATCTAATCTGTGTTGATATACCTAACATAATATGGAAGGTGTTGACAAATTTAATTCCACCGCCCCACAGCTAATCCTCCAATTCAAATAATAATAATAAAAAAAAATATATATATAAAAACACCCGAATGTACGACCCCAACTTTGTTCCCGAATAGAATTGATACCCAGCTGGGAGTCCACTAAGAGTCAGCGACGTGGAGAATGAAGTTGTAGTGATGCGGGTGGCGACACTGAAGGTAATTTGAATGGTCGAGTTTTAGTAGATGGTGTAGCCTCTTGATCTTGGTGTAGCCTATGTTACATACAGTAGAGAGAAGCTGGGGCGGCCCCGGGAACTGATGGGACGAGTCAGGAGGTAACCAGTGAAGGGGCGAGCGTGTGAGTGGTGAAGGGAATATTAATGGGGGCAGGAGGGGTATGATAGTGATGTGAGTGTCGAATTAGTGGCGATAAGGGACAAGTGGAGGGTGTGTGTGTGTGTGTGTGGTGGTTGAGGGACAGGTAGACAAGGGACAAGTGGACGATGTGTGTGTGTGTGTGTGTAGTGGTTGAGGGACAGGTAGCCAAGGACAAGTGGATTGTGTGTGTGTGTGTGTGTGTGTGTGTGTGTGTGTGTGTGTTGGTGGTGGTGGAGGGACAGGTAGACCAGCGGAACCTTCTTGACGGGTGGATGGAAGGATGGATGGAATGAAAGATGAATGGCTGCATGGATAGATGGATGGATTGATGAGTGATATAATAACTATCTGGCTAGCTGGCTGGCTGGCTGACTGGATGTTTGAATGGATGGATTGATAGATTAATGGATGGATAAATGGATGGATGAATGAATGAAGGTAGAGTAGTCAAAGATGGATGCTGTAACGTTAGCTATAGTGTGAGTTTGGCTGAGGTGTATCCTGTATATTATAATGAGATGGATGCTTATACAGTACATTCCTGAAAGATGGATGATGTGAAAGTAATACATGGGTGTTGTCTAGGGATGTTAGATGGATGTTAGTACTCTCCTATCTATCTTCTGTGATGGATGCTGGAGGTGTATCGTAAAATTGTAACTATGGAATACTACAATAACTTATGTATGAATGCTATGGATGATGTCGTATGAAGAAAGGTGTATACATATTTTTTTTTAAGTTGGTAATCAAACTCTATCAAAACTATTACCACCACATCCACTCTGACTACCCTATCACCACCACCACCACCACCACTATAGCCTCTATCACTGTAACCATCACCACAATCTTCACCATCTCCTACACCAACACCACCACCACCACCACCACCACCAAAACCACCAACATCTTAACAACCACCAACACCATCTTCACCATTGTCTTTACTACTACTACCTTCCCTACCACCACCACATTCACCAACACATTACAACAACCACTACCAGCACCAACACCACCACCACTACCACCATCATCACTTTCCCTCCACAATCACCATCACATCCACCACTACCACCACCACCACCATCACATTCATACCACCACCAGCACCACCACCACCACCACCATCATCACATTCACATTGCCAACACCACTACCACAACCACCACCACCACTATCATCACATTCCCTCCACAACTATCTTCACACCACATCACCACTACCACCACCATCACTACCACTACCATCACATTCCCTCCACAACTATCTTCACACCACCACCACCACTACCATCACATTCCCACTACCACCACATACCACCACTACCACCACCACCACCACTACCATCACACTACCACCACCACCACTACCACTACACCACACTTCACTATGACAGGGGTTGGCAGATAGCGTGGTGTGAGCCTTTACCATCACCGTCGCTGCGCTGATCTGACCACCGCCTCACCGCACCGCATAGCACCACCGCACTCACCAACACCGCCGCCGACACCACCGCTGCCGCAACAATTTTTTTACCGCCGCAGCTATACCAAAACAATGGCAAGACAACCGTATTATCATTATCAAAACAACAACACAACCGCAACATCAACATCAAAACAACAGAAAACAATCACATCATCAAAACAACAACAGCAACACAACCCCATCATTCTCATCATCATCATCATCATCAAAACAACAACACAATCCATCATTATCATTATCATCATCAAAACAACTTCATCATCATCGTCACGTGACTTAGAAAAATAATGTAAATATTTTCTCCCGGGTAAGACAAAATATTGGGGTGAATGTAACTCACTAATAATTTTATTGTTTGCAATATTATTATTATTATTATTATTATTATTATCATCATTATTTCGATTATTATTTCTAGTTTTATTATTGTTATTATTATTATTATTATTATTATTATTATTATTGTTTTGTTGTTATTATTATTACGATCATTATTTCTAGTTTTATTATTATAATAATTATTTCTATTATTATTTTGACTATTAATACTATTATTATTATTATTATTATCATTACTATACTTATTATTATTATTATTATAATTGCTATTATTATTATTATTATTATTATTATTATTATTATTATTTCAGTAATGATGCATACGAACGTTAGGGGCAACTTGCAATATATTTCAGGTAGGTGGGTGACAGTTTAACATTTTTCTAATTTTTTGTTATGGTATCAATGGTTTAGTGTATTGCCAATATGGATAAATGTGTGTGTAGCTACGGGTTATGTATAGTTTATTTATATTATTGACTAGAGTATTGACAGTATCATTATTACGCAACAACGTTCATAAATTTCTTTGCATATTACAACAACTTTTTATGGACAGACAGACAAACAGACAAACATGGTCCAAATTACAGCAAGGACTACATATATCCCCGTCTGTTTGTTTGTCTGTCTGTCTATCTGTCTGTCAATCTGTCTACGTATCTGTCTGTCTGTCAGTCTGTCTATAATGTCTACTGTATGTATCTGTCAGTCTGTCTATCTATTTGTCTGTCTGTCTGTCTGTGTATCTGTCTGTCTGTGTATCTATCTAACTATTTGTCCGTCTGACTGTCTGTGTGTCTGTCTATCTAATTATCTGTGTATCTGTCTACTTGTCTGTCTGTCTGTTTATCTGTCTATCAATCTATCTGTTCGTCTGTGTCTGTGTGTGTGTATCTGTCTGTCTGTGTATCTATCTAACTAGCTCTCCGTGTGTGTGTGTGTGTGTGTGTGTGTGTGTGTGTGTGTGTGTGTCTGTCTGTGTATCTATCTAACTAGCTCTCCGTGTGTGTGTGTGTGTGTGTGTGTGTATCTGTCTGTCTAAGTATCTATCTAACTAGCTCTCCGTCTGTGTGTGTGTGTGTGTGTGTGTGTGTGTGTATCTGTCTGTCTGTGTATCTATCTAACTAGCTCTCCGTGTGTGTGTGTGTGTGTGTGTGTGTGTGTGTGTGTGTGTGTGTGTGTGTATCTATCTAACTAGCTCTCCGTGTGTGTGTGTGTGTGTGTGTGTGTGTGTGTGTGTGTGTGTGTGTGTGTGTGTGTGTGTGTGTGTGTGTGTGTGTCGGGTTTTGAACAGATGTATGAACTTTACCAATATTTTCCTTGGGTGTTGCCTCCACCATCAAAGGCAGAGTCGTGGTAGACACACAAACGTTTTTCCCTTCTCGCTCTTATATACATCATACATAGGTGTTATATTATCTAAATGAGTACTTTCTCGAAATGCATATAATTATTTATCTTAAGGGTATTGTATATTATTGGTACATTGGAGCGCCTTGATTCCTCCAAAGTATGCCAGAAAACAGAACCAGAGGAACAAATATAATGGTGGCCTGTTGCTTGGAATAGTTTGGAGGAATAATTTGCTCCGGATTTACCAACACTGTATCCTCCCCTTAAGCCAGGGAATTGTATATTTTTGGTACATTAGAGCGTCTTGATTTCTCCTAAATATGCCAGGAAACAAAATGTAATGGTGCCCTGTTGCTTGGAATAGTTTGGAGGAATTAGTTCTTTAATTAAGGAAAAGTTGCCTCATTCGTAGATACTTAATTAAGACCATGAAACATTTTTGTCTCAGTATAATATATAAAAAGAAACTCCTAGAAATACTTAATTTAGTATACACAATCACTAATGAAAGGGATGAAAACGAGCCGAGCTGAGTGTGAGTAGAAAAGTGTGAGTAAATAAGTTAAGGTGATCGTTGTATGTCGAGGAAATAAAGGACTACTGATTCCCACTCTAAATTATGTACAGATTAATACTATTTCTTATTATACACATCATCATTATTTGAAAATATGAAAAATAGACATGTTAGAAACTGGCACCCCTTCACCAACACCACCAACAACACCATCACCAACACCACCAACAACAAAACAACAACACCAACAATAACAACACCATCACCACCACCACCAACACCACCACCAAAAACACCACCACCATCACCACCACCGCCAACACTACCACCAAAAACACCAACAACAACACCATCACCACTACCACCACCAACACCACCACCAACACCAAAAACACCATCACCACCACAACCATCACCACCACCAACACCAACACCTACAACAACAACACCACCACCACCAACATCACCAACACCACCACCAACAACAACACCTTCACCACCACCACCTTCACCAACATCACCACCACCACCTTCACCAACATCACCTTCACCACCACCACCACCAACAACAACACCACCACCACCACATACCACATTCCCTCTCTCTTGCTCATCACATAAGCTGTCAACCCCGAGCACCTTCTCTTCCTTGTCCAACTCTTTCTTCCTTCCTCTGTCTCCTTGGATAAAACAAGAACAGTTATCTATCTCCTCCTCCAGTCATCCATCTCTGTTTACATCTCATCTCACTATGTGCAAATGTCTCTTTCTTTCTCTCTCCAGCACTCCTTTTATCTCTTCTCTCATCTTTCATCTGGTTCTTTCTCTTTCTCTTTCATTTTTATTTTCTATTCACTCTATCAAAGTTCCGCGTATTTCTTATATTTATCATCCACTTCTTTTTCTATTTCTGTCTCTCTTTACTTTCCATTATGTTGTCCTTCCTTTGTCTGTCCAGCTAACTTCCATTCATCCTCACCTTCTCTCTCTCTCTCTCTCTCTCTCTCTCTCTCTCTCTCTCTCTCTCTCTCTCTCTCTCTCTCTCTCCAACCCAACACAAACTCTTTCCTCCACTCCACACGTTGTCTATATTTATCTCCGTGTATTTTCCCTTTCCTCCTGCTCTTATGTCCCTGGTGTGGTTATGATGTCCTTTCTCCTTGTCCTGCCCCAATGTCCTCTTTCTCTCTTCTCTCCCTGATGTATGTTATTCTATTCCCAACAGCATCCCATCCCACACACACACACACACCACCTTTAGTACCTCAGCATCATCACTCCAGTGTATCTAATTCCCACTCATCCTTCTCTCCCTTAATCTCCACTGAAACTAACATTACTACCACCACCTCTGCCACTACTATTACTACTACTACTACTACTACTACTACTACTACTTTTACTACTACTACTACTACTACTACTACTACTACTACTACTACTACTACTACTACTACTACAACTGCTGCTGCTACTACTACTACTACTACTACTACTACTACTACTACCACCACCACCACCACCACCACCACTACTACTACTAACATTAAAACTACTACCAACATAACCACGAGCACTATCACCATTTGTTCTATCACTACAACTATCATCATTATGACCAACACGATTACAATTACCACCACCACCTCTAGCACCACTATCACCAACCAGTACCACAAAGGACCCGTTAAACAACAGCAACAACACACACACATACACACACACACACACACACACACACACACACACACATGCAGACAAACAAATAAACACACACACCCAGAACAAACACACAATAAAAAAACAAAAACAAAAAAAACTCACCCACACAGAAACCCCAACCTTTTCACAACACACACAGGCTACACCACAATCCTGTCCGTTTCATTCGCCGTGTCCACCGCATACCGTAGTTCTTGTGAAATTAGTCTATAAAGGCCAGGCTGAGGGCTGATGTTAATCTTGGTCCGCAGTGGGAGGTGTGGAGATGGGGAGAGAACCTTGTGCCACTGAGCAGGAAGGTAGGCAGATGGAGGTGGTTTTGGGTGAGAGGGAGGACGATGGAGAAGGTTTTGAGAGAGAGAGAGAGAGAGAGAGAGAGAGAGAGAGAGAGAGAGAGAGAGAGAGAGAGATTTTTACTGCTACTGATAAACATGTTGCCATCTGATGCCAACCAACCAACTGCCTTCCGTCTCACAGGGCATCAATGGTCACTAGACAGATACTAACACGTAGTTCACAGTTACCCTCGCTCGATGTGTATGGGAAGGGGCATCAGGGTTTAATCAGCCGTGGAAGGAAATCTGGAGGAAGGGAAAGAAGGGAGGAGTGAGTGTATGTATAAGGGAGGAGAGTAGGAGAGTATATAGGACAGGGAATGAAAGAAATGAAAAGGAAGGAAAATCTGGAGGAAGGAAAGAAGGGTAGAGTGTATGTATGGGAGGAGAGTGGAGGGAAGAGAGTATAGGAGATTATATAGGACAGTGAATGGAAATGGAAGAAATGCGAAGGAAGGGAATAGGATACTAATGAAGGATGGGAAAGGAAGGAATATCTGGAGGAAAGGAAAGAAGGGTGAAGTGTATGTATAAGGGAGGAGAGTACATAAAGGAACAGAGGAAAATGTTTAGGAGAGAGAAGGGAAGAAATGCGAAGGAATGGAAAAGGATGTTAATTAATGTATAGGATGGATGGAGGGAAGGGAAGGGAATTATATAGTGTTGTTATGAATGATGAAATGCAGGGAAGAGGTAAAACGAGAATAGTACATGAAGAATAGAGAGAAGAAAAGGGAAGAGCAAATGAAGGATGGGAAGAAGGAATATGCGAATGAAAGATGGAGGGCAGGAATAGGGAAATGAATAAGATAAGAATGAAAAATAAAAGAAAAGGAAGAGAAAAAAGAATAGTGAATGAAGAAAGATGGAAAGGTGGAAAGGAAAGTGAATATGATGAGAATGAAAGATGGAAGGTAGGAAAAAGAATAGTGAATAAAGAAAGATGGAAAGGTGGAAAGGGAAATGAATAAGATAAGAATGAAAAATAGAAGAAAAGGAAGAGAATAGTGAATGGAGAAAAGATGGAAAGGTGGAAAGAGAAATGAATATGATGAGAATGAAGAATGGAAGGAAGGAAAGAGAACAGGGAATGAAGGAAAAAGAGAAGGGAAGAAAGGAACGTAAAATTGATATTGTTTGGTGCAGATGTTTAGTTTCTTAAGTTTACTCCTCCCAGGATGTTTGAGCTCCATCTTAAAGGGATTTATCAGTTGCCGGCGAGTTGGAGGGAGAACGATTCCTCCAGATTATCCTACAAAAAAGAATCCCTATTTGTACACTGAGGCACTTGTTTGTTTCCTTTTATAGTTTGGAGGAATCAGTAGCCCTCCATGCAGTCCTCCCCTTCCTCCCAAAAAACAAACAAAAAAAACAAACAAACAAGGCCTTCTTAAATGCAAAACAGAATCTACTATATATATCTATTGCCTGTGAACATTATATCAATATCAACGAGTTATTAGTAAATGTAAAATAGAAGCTTCACTTTATACAGTCTCTGAACATTTACCATCATCCACAACACCAGAGCAGAAGACTGTGTATAGTTGAGTAGCCAAAGGGAGAAGAGGGAAGTCGAGAGGGAAAACTTGAAGTCCGGCAAAGATATGTTCAAAACTTTTCAGCTTTTCATGTGGAGCGGCGCTGAGGTCGTAATGGTGGTGTTCTTTTGAGTGTGAAGTTGTAGAAAAGGGGAAGCAGTGAGGAAGAGTGCTACATCAAGGAGAAGGGAATGGTTGTAGAATAGGGGAAGCAGTGAGGAAGAGTGCTACATCAAGGAGAAGGGAATGGTTGTAGAATAGGGAAAGCAGTGAGAAAGAGTGGTACATCAAGGAGAGGGAAGGAGTGTAGAGAAGGCGTGAGAAAGAGTGGTACATTAATGAGAAGGGATGAGGTATAGAAAAGGAGAAGGGAAGAGACGTAGAAAAGGGGAAGGAGTGAGGAGTGTGGAAAGAGACAGGAGAGAAATAGTACATGACACAAGATTCTATTCATACACAAAATATATACATGAAAATAAATGCACTGTACATTATGGTTGGATATTACAGTTTTATATCTTATATGTACATACTTTTCTATACGATTATAATATACATGCAAATGAGTACGTTTCATACGATTATGTAGAGAGAGAGAGAGAGAGAGAGAGAGAGAGAGAGAGAGAGAGAGAGAGAGAGAGAGAGAGAGAGAGAGAGAAATGAGGCACTGTTCTGGAGTGTATTGTCCTCTCCATGACGTAACAACAACAACAATAACAATCCCCTCTGCCAGCATACCTTAACTAACGGGATATAATATAGATGTTGAACTGGATGGCTACCGATTCCTTCAAGCTGTGCCAGGAAACAAAAAAACGACCTACATGTATGTTACTAAATAAGGGAATCTGTTTCGTGGAATAGTTTGGAGGAATTGGTAGCCATTGAGGGGAGATTTTTTTTATTGGTGAACTGGAAGGTTTTTTATTCCTCCCAACTATGTCATGAAACAGATCCACTATTAGTAGCATTAAGGTTGTCTGTTCCCTGGCATAGTATGGAGGAATCAGTAGCACTTCAATTTACCAACTAGAGAATCTCCCCTTAAACTTACCAACAACAAGAGAATCTCCCTTTAAACTTACCAACAATAGTCTCCCTTTAACCTTACCTTACCTTTAACCTTTAACCTTAATAAGAGAATCTCCCCTTAAACTTACCAACAAGAGAATCTCCCCTTTAAAACCCTTCCTCCCCTCCCCTCCCCTCCCCTCCCCTCCCCCAGCATCAGATTGACTCACCCAAGCACGTGCCTTCTCTCCCCGTCAGGATTACCTCGGGTCCACTCCCCCTGGGATATTGCCACCACCCTCTCTCTCTCTCTCTCTCTCTCTCTCTCTCTCTCTCTCTCTCTCTCTCTCTCTCTCGTACATCCTTACTCTTTCTTTCTCGTATACTGTTTCTCTCTTTCTTACTCGCATGCTTTCTCTCTCTCTCTCTCTCTCTCTCTCTCTCTCTCTCTCTCTCTCTCTCTCTCTCTCTCTCTCTCTCTCTCCTCTTCATCCGTTTCCTACTTTGTTATTTCTTCCATACTCATCCTTTTATTCATCTCTTCCTCCTCATCCTTTTATTCCTCCTACTCCTCCTCTTCATCCATTTCCTTCTTTATTAATTCTTTCATTTTCCTCCTTCTATTGTTCATCATCTCCCTCATCCTATATTTCCTTAGTTTTATCTTCTTTTTCCTCTTCCTCTTTCTAAGGTAAGAGAAGAGAGATGGTAGGGTGAGAAGTGGTTGAGGAAATAGTGGGGGAGGGAGTGAAGGATGGAAAAGGGGGAACGGGGAGGGGGGAAAAGGGGACTGGGAAGGGGGAAAAGGGGGTATAGGAAGAAATGGGGAAAGGGATGCAGGAAGAGAAAGGGGACAGGATGAATAAAGAGGAAAAGGAGGATGAAGGAAGGAAGAGGGTGTGTGAGTGTGTGAAAAAAACAACGAATGGGTGAGAGGAAGTGGGTGAGAGATGCAGAAAGACACAGGGAGTGGGTGAAGGTGTGTAAAGAGGGACAAGGAGTGGGTGAGGGGTGTAGGAAGTGACAGGAAGTTGATGAGGATTGCAAAAAGACACCCCTAGCTCCACTCACTTTCCTCTATCCATCCCTCCACTCACTTCCCTCCATCCTTCCACTCACTCATTCCCTCCAGCCCTCCCCTCTGTCTATGTCCCCCCTCCCTCACCCACTCACTCCACTTTCTTTCCACACCGCCATTATTTATGTTTCCTTGAGATGCGAGTAATTGCACACCGCTATAAAACTCAACCCCCTCCCTCCCTACCCTCCCCTCCACTCCCCCCGCGGGTCTCCCTCCCTCTTATGTATTTATTTATGCACCAACAAATTACTGATGGATTGTTAAATTGATTATCCCACGCTCACACTTTTTCAGACGATAAATGTTTATGTTACAGTTTTATCCCGACCCTAAAAAAAAACTTACCCTTAAAAATGTGACAGTTTATCCTTATGGGGGAATTGTTTACCATACGGTATGTTGAATTTATCCTGAGGTAAGGGTGTATTATCTGTTACAATGCTTTAAAAAGTATGGGTTTCCAAAGCTAAATAAAAGTTGCTTAGGGCTAAAAGTTAAGCCGTTACTCTTGTTACAGTGTCTTATTCTAGAGTTTTAGAAAATTCCATATGTATTTTTTTCTTTCATAATAATAACAGGACAAATCTTGTCACCAAAAGCCAATACATAGAAGTTTAAGATATTGCAACGTGGAGCTACAAACACATGTATAGATATAGTGATCCTTAATTAGTGTTTGTACAGACTTTGCCATAGATTCGAGTCTTTTAACACATTAATAACATAACTTCAGTAATACATAGCAATAAATCTGACCTAAGAAAATGTAAAACGTTCACTATTGTCATCCTACATAATAAATAATAATTACATAAACTCATACATAAACTAATCATTAATTCTGTAGTTATTCATTGCCATCACCAGTTTTGTTTATCATCTGATTCTTAAATGCACCTAAAAATCAGTATAGAGTTCCAAGTGAATACAGTTTTTTTTTGGGGGGGCCAATATGGTGTAAAGAAAATACTATGTAGCCAACACGTTCCCATGAAGGTTACTCAAGTTTTAGTTTCCCTGACGGAGGATTCCTTACTGCAGGTGTACCCTCAAACAGCCAGGCGTTATCTCTCTAATACAAAGTGACAGTAACATGGAAAAAATGGCCCACAAATTGGTGAGGCGGTAGACAGGTGGAGTCGTTAAGATGGTTAGGTTGCGATGCTCTGCCGGCCCGTGTGAAGAAAAACAGGGTCGTCGTTTTAAGGGGTTACATAAGTATACATTTGGTACATTAGAGCACATTGATTCCTCCATAGTATGCTGGGAAACGGGACCAGATTAACAAAAATAATGGTAGCCTGTTGCTGGATATAGTTTGGAGGAATCAGTTGCTCCAGATTTACCCTTAATGTTGGTAAATCTGGAGTTGTTTCTGAATCCTCTAAACTATTCCAAGCAACAGACCACCATTATTATTGTTCACTTGGTCCTGTGGTCTGGCATACTTTGGAGGAATCAAGGTGCTTTAATGTACCGATAGACTGTGTACTACCCCCTTAATTAACAACAACAACAACAACAACAAAAAGCGAGGAAGGAAACACACATTGCCTTCAAAAGAGGAATTATGCATCGTGTGGAATAATGTTAAGAGTTGAGGATCGGTGGACGGAAGGGGAGGATGTGAGAATAATGGGAGTGGCGATTAAGAGGAACCGGAGTATTAGTGGACGGACAGAGAGAGAGAGAGAGAGAGAGAGAGAGAGAGAGAGAGAGAGAGAGAGATTAATCGTATAGTTATCTGATATATCACTGAGGGAGAGGAGTATAGTGTAGTGCAGTGTAGTGTATGATAATGAGGTGTAGTGTAGTGTAAATATTGTGCAGTGTGACATATATACGTGGTGTAATGTGTGGCGTAGTATGGTGCATGTGGTGAAGTGTAGTGTAGTATAATGAGGTGAGGTGTAGTGTAGTGTGGTATAATGTAGTGTAATGTTTTGTAGTGTGGTAAAATGTAATGTAATGTTATGTATCGTAGTGTAGTGTTACGTAGTGTAGTGTAGTGTAGTGTGATGTGTGGTATAGTTAGTGTAATGTTGAGTAGTGTGGTGCAGTACAGGGTAGTGTTGCCTAGTGTAGCATAGTGTAGTGAAGGTTATGTAGTGTAGTGTAGTGTTGTGTAGTGTAGTGTTATGTAGTGCAGTGTAGTGTTGTGTAGTGTAGTGTAGTGTATTGTAGTGTAGTGTATTGTAGTGTAGTGTTATGTAGTGTAGTGTAGTGTAGTGTTATGTAGTGTAGTGTAGTGTGGGCGGCAGACGGGCGGCGGGCGGCGGGTGGCAGGGTGGCTGGATGGCAGGAAGCGGCTCAGCATGGTGCCAGCCCATCGCCGCGGGGCCGCCCTCTCCCGCTGGCTCGCCTCCACTCTGTTAACTCACACACTTTGCAGCAACCAGTGGCCTCCAGTCCTTTACACATTCCTTACTCATATAACTCCAACAGTGTCTCTATTCACTCTCTACCTCCCCGTTGCCAGATACAGAGACACATCCACCTCACCTTTCACACTATTACATTAACTATACACCATAATAATCCACATCTGGACTAAACTTGGGTACAAAATCTATCTAACACTGACACGGTTGGTTGGATACTGGTGTAGCCTACAAGCCATGTGAGGTAACAAGAGTCCAACACCACTGGGGCACTCACTGACTGTCCTGCCATCCACCAACCACCACCACCACCACCACCACCACCACTAGTCCTCCTCGCTCCTCCTCTCTCCAGTCCTGACCCGTCTCCTGAGCTGGTGGCAGGGAACTCTTCGTCGGCGTCTTGAGGTGTCTACTGGTGGGGTGGGTGTACAGTCGGAATCTTTAGTACGGTGCGTAGTTATAAAAAAAAATGTAGTGGCAAGAACTCGATTGTTTATTTACATTATTGTTGATTAATTCGTCAGCGTCATTAGTCTTTCCTTAGTCTTGTCAAGTGTTGGTTTTTACTCTTGTTTTGGTCGGCCACTGGATGTACTTAATTAACCGGTGGTATAATTTTGATATGAAGCGTCAATTATTATACCAATATTGTGAAGGAAGATATTATAGTTCGAGGATTCAGTATGACTTAAATTGAAGCGACATGCCCGTACTATAAATTGTTGCGACTGTACACCTATAACACACACACCTGCAACCACACCCATACGACACACTCATGCAACACAGCTCTGCAACACACACCCGGAACACATCCCTCCCTGTAACACCACACTTATACGACACACCTGAAACACACCCCAAGTGCACACACACACACACACACACACACACACGCACACCACAGCGACCCACTCTTGTCACACGCTCGTACGACACACATCACACACCTGCATCACATCACACACTTCTACGAGACACACTCCGCAACACAGCAACCTCCACCAGTGACGTCAGAGGTCAGGTAAGTTGTTGTTGTTGTTGTTGTTGAAGTGAGAGGCAAAGTGGGCCAAGTGTGTGTACTGTTGTCGGGTTTCTTTTACTGCGTTAGTATTTTTTTCTGATGTAAATGTGGCGTTTATTATATTTTTATGCTTAAATTATTTAGGAACGCATTGATAGTATTTTGTTTATTCGTGAACTCTTTAACGCAATAACTCACACCTGGTAAATTGCTAACGCTAGACTGTGTTTTTGTTAAATTTTAATCTATTTTCTTTATATATATATATATATATATATATTTTTTTTTTTTTTTTTTTTTTTGCTCAAGGAAATCCCCGAAACTCAGAAATAGGCTTAACACTTCACAACAGAAACTGACGTGTGTGTACAAACTTCTCTAGATAACTGAACACCGCATAGGGCTATTTTGCATATAACTTAATTATATATCTAACACCTGGATGGGGACCAAATCACTGGCATTGACGAGGACAACACAGACAAGTACAACATTGACAAGTACAACATTGACCAACACAGCAATATTGGTGCAACATTGACCAGTGTATAATTCTTGGGATATGAACCAGAACTGTAAATAACTTCCAACAATTTTGGAACAACTCTGGGACAACTTTGTACGTAACAGCTTCACTAATGACCATAAACTAAACTACTCAAGGTTAGGACTTTCTACACGGCTTGTCACTCAGGATGTAGCAATATGAACGGTTCCCTCTGACTGACACAAACCCAATACTATACATATCAAATACAGGTAAGACAAAGTTGAAGAGACAAAGGCATGAAAATTTTAAAAGACAAAATGAGATAGACAAAAGTAAATGAGAACTGAAGTGACAAAGGACTGAAACATAATTACAAAACAATAGATGTGATAGAAGCTCCAATCCTCCAATATATGTGTTGCCAAACCTGATAGCGTTAATGAACAATCTACATAAAAAAAAGTGACAAGAGGAAGCGTAACTCGACTCTCTTGTGTTGTTTAACCAATTAACATAATGATGAAGAGGTAGTGTGGTGTAAAGTTAGTCAGTCAGCTTCCTTGTTAATAAAATTACTTCTCATACTTCTTCCGTCTATTTTTCTCTCTTGTCCTTTCTCCTTTCTCCTCTTTTTCTGTCCTATTCCTTTCTCATCTTTTTCTTTTCTCTCCTATTTCTTCCATCTATTTTTCTCTCCTATCCATTTTCCTTGCTCCTCCTTTCCTGAACCACTCCTTTCTTTTCGTTTTCTGCCCTACTCATTTCTCCTCCTTTTCTCTCTTTTCTTATCCTTTCTGTTATTTCTCCTTTATCTTCCCTTTCTCTCCTACACCTTTCTTCTCATTTGCTCTCCTACTCCTTTCTTCTCCTTTTCTGTCCTACACTGTCCTTCTCATTTTCTTTTTTCTACTCCTTTTCTCTCCTACTTCTTTCTCCCTTTATCTTTCTTCTCGTATGACTTAATAATGTGTGTCCACCTGTACAAAAACAATGAAGAAAAAAAAAAAAAAAAAAAAACAGTGTATAATAAAACAATATCTCTTTCTTCTTCCTCCTCCTCCTCCTCGTCATCATCATCATCTTTCCTCTTACTTCCTTTTCTTCCTCCTCCTCCTCATTATCATCATCTTTCCTCTTTCTTCCTCCTCCTCTTCATCGTCATCATCTTTCCTCTTTCTTCCTTTTCCTCCTCCTCCTCTCTTTCCTCCTCTTCCTCCTCATCATCCTTATCTTTCCTCTTTCTTCCTTTTCTTCCTTCTCCTCCTCCTCATTATCATCATCATCATCATCTTTCCTCTTTCTTCCTCCTCCTCTTCTGTTTCTTCCTCCTCCTCATTATCATCATCATCATCTTTCTTCCTCCTCTTCCTCCTCCTCCTTCATCATTATCATAATCTTTCCTCTTTCCTCCTCCTCCTCCTCCTCCTCATCATCATCTTTCCTCTTTCTTCTTTTTCTTCCTCCTCCTCATTATCATCATCTTTCCTCTTCTTTCCTCTTCCTCCTCCTCCTCCTTATCATCATCATCATCATCTTTCCTCTTTCTCTCTTCTCGCATGACTTACAATTTCTATCAACTTGTAGAGCGACACTGTGCGGTCAGTTGATAAGGTGGTGTCTCCTCGTATCGTGGCCAGGTGTAATTCCCGTGTACTGATCCGTGTTCGTCTAATTATCCAGAGAATCCGATCGCATTTTAACAAGAGCCGTGGAGAATGTTGGTGAGGGCGGAAACTCACCAATTAGCTGCTGCACTGGAGATGGGGTTGTGTGTGTGTGTGTGTGTGTTTAATTGTGTGTGTGTGTGTGTGTGTGTTGATGGGTTAGAAAATCCATATATTATAGGAGAGGCAGCAGAGGAAGAGTGGAGGAGGTGGAAGAGAAGGAGGAGGAAGAGGAGGCGAAGAAGCAGAGGCAGTAGAAGGAGAAGGAGAATAAGGAGTAGGTGGAGGAGGTGAAGAAGCAGAGGCAGCAGAAGGAAAATATAGACGAGGTGAGAAGGCGAAGAAGCAGAGACCGTAGAAGGAGAAGAAGAAGGATGAGGTGGAGGAGTTGGTGGGAAAGTGAGACAGGGGCGCCACTAATCCATAATTCAGCATCAGCTTCCTGCACCTCGCTCTGTCATCCTCTTCTTCCCTTTCCGTTTCCTTCTTCTGCACACACACACACACACACACACACACACACACACAGAAACAGACATATACTAGCATATTAACACACACACACACACACACACACATACAGAGGCAGGTACTATATTACATAAACATGCACGCACTAAGATATACACTAACATTCTTACACACATACACACACACACATATACTAGCCTATTAACACACACATACACACACACACACACACACACACACACACACACTACCGGCGTCATCGTGAACACTGTGTTACTAAGGTCTCACCCATTATCATACCCTGAGGGAAGTATACTGTATAATATCCCCTGGCCAAAGTATAATGGGTCTTGGTTATTAGTGAACTTGACGCGATTCACAATGAAGAATTTAGTTTAGGTTTCGGAAATGATGACTGATCGTGACAAGTTACCTACCCACCGATTTGAGGTTAGGTGAGGTGAGGTTAGGTTGGGTTATGTTAAGTTATTTCAGGTTAGGTTAGGTTTGGTTAGGTTAAGTTAGATTATAGGTTTAGTTAGGCTAGGTTTGGTTTGGTTTGGTTAGATCTTAAGTTGGAGGTGCCAGGAGAGCTGCTAGTTGCTCCAAACTATGCTGTATGCAACAGAGTAAATAGGCTACCTTAGTTTTAGAGTGTGTGATTTGTTATGTAGTGTGTTTTGGAGGAGTTGTGTACCTAATCAGTAACCCTCTAATTCTTCTACAAGAGAAGATGTTTCCTCCAGTAATAATAAGTATGTACTGTGTTGATGGGTTATGTGTGAAGGTATGGTATAGGTGTGTACAATACAATGCCTCGCGTGTCTGCTCTAGGCTGCCGCATCACCAAAATAAATACTTTATTTACCTAGGTGTGAAAATGGGCGGGCCAGCGTGTTCCCCGAACGCGCCAAAACCCACACGGAGATTGGATAATTATAAGTTTGGGAAAATTAATGGATGACTTCCAGACCCATCAGAGAGGCGGGCTGGCTGGTTGGTTGGTTGGTTGGTTGGCAGGCCTTCCCAACCCCAGTCAGCCACCCCGCCCCCAGGTGCTGGCTGGCCCCGGGCATCACACTCCCATCTCTCTCACCAGACAGGGAATATTACCTTTTCGTCAAATTCTCTGGATATATGAACTCGTTTACCTTTAATCACAACATGCTTTAGTATCTTTAACAAACATAACATTACCTGGAACCGACCTATAAACTATATACCACGAACTCGCCTAACTTCATAAAAAAAAAAAAAAAAAAAAAAATCTCATAAACTGGATCGTGTCCCAGGTATAAATAAACGTCCCTGTACCATGATATACTTGGAGATAACGAGGGTCTGACCACCACCGCTATACCCCTTCCTTTGGCCAGCTGCACACACCACCACCACCACCACCACCACCACCACCAGTCTCACCTGTCCACTGTTTCTTGGAGGCTCCGTTGGTGTCCACATTCCTTAGAAGTACACAACAACAACAACAACAACATTATTTTCTTTATATCATCCTCTGTATAACTCGTATACTCGAATAATTTATATATTTTGTGTAGGATATTGACAATTCTTCTGTTTTTTGTTTTTGTTTTGTTTTGTTTTTTAGCTAGGAGTGGCACAAATACATAATGGCAGAGATGTAAAGTAGTGGAAGGATACAGGTAAAGAAGGAGAGTAGAGATATTGAAGTAATGAGAGGAGTTGGAGAAAAGGGTGGTGAAGGAATGGGAGGAAAAAAAGACCAACTGAGAGATACAAGTTTTCAGTGTTCAATTGTATTTCTTCTTTTGCTGTCAGCTTCGACTGGAGGAAGATGTGAGGGTGGTTAGACCTTGACCTTTACTGTCCTTTCCCTTATACTAGTAAAATAGTTTGAATAATATAATAAAACAACCACGTTATGACCAATAAGGTCTATTGTTGCTTGAAATACCCTTGTTATTCTCTGTAATCCACCACCATCACTAGCAGTAACACCACCACCAACACCACTAGCAACACCACCACCAACACAACTCTCACTCTAGCCTACATAACCACCACCACCAATACTAGCACCATCATCACAACCCCCACCACTACTCTCATTCTATCCCTCTACAAAACCACCACCACCACCATCACCAACACCCCCACTCCACCCAGCAACACAACCACCATCACCACCACTCCACTACCACCATCACCATCACCACAAGCCCCACCACTATCACCACCATCACCAACACCCCCACTTCATCCACCAACACAACCACTATCACCACCACAACCCCCACTTCATCCAGCAACACAACCACTATCACCACCATCACCTTCACCATCACCACAACCCCCACCACTATCACCACCATCACCATCACCATCACCACCACTACCACCACCATCACCAACACCCCCACTTCATCCAGCAACACAACCACTACCACCACCACCACAACCCCCACCACCACCACCACCACTACCACCACTACCACCACCATCACCAACACCCCCACTTCATCCAGCAACACAACCACCACCACCACCACCACCAACACAACCACTATCACCACCACCACAACCACCACCACCACCACCACCACCACCACCAACACAACCACTATCACCACCACCACCACCACCACCACCATCTCCTCTCAGGGATTATTGACGACCCATTGTTGTCCTTCTACCCTGACCATCCTCACCCCTACACCAACACCCTCACCTCTCTCTCTCTCTCTCTCTCTCTCTCTCTCTCTCTCTCTCTCTCTCTCTCTCTTAGTGAAATTACCTCGGATACGAAACTCGAAACTATAGAAACACAAACCTGACAAAAGAAACAGATTCACAACAACAACAAAAACAACAATAACAACAATAGAGGGGGGAATGCAGAAACGAAGGGAACTGCATACATAAACACATACATACATACTGTACATACATACTATATGGTGTCTGCCATCGCTGCGTGACGAGTGGATTATAGTGATAGTTCACGCGATTATCTCATAATTAATTTAAGTAAAGTGGTTATGTCCGCGACCTCCCGCTCTCCTTCCTCCAACCCGTAATTAGCATAGGTAATCGCCCCAGCCATCCATAAAAACACCAGCTTGAATCGGCGATGCATGAGATGATGACGACGACGTGTTCCGTACAGTAGTGGCGTATTAACTCACCCACAAACCAACCAACCAACCAGCCAGCTCATCAACAAACCCAGCAACCAATTAATCACCTCATCAACAAACCCAGCAAACGATAAATCAGCTCTCCAATAACACACTAACTAAGATGCCGGTCTGATTACCTTAATACCAACCAACTAATCTATACCAGCCAACTGACTAACCATACGACCAACCAGCTCATCAACAAACCCAGCAACCAATTAATCAGCTCTCCAACTAACACACCAACTAAAAAGTATGACAGTCTACTTTAGTACCAACCAACTAATCAACCAACCATCTAATCTACCAGCTAACTGACTAACCATACAACCAATCAACTCATCAACAAACCCAGCAACCAATTAATCAGCTCTCCAACTAAGATGCCTGTCAGTCTACCTTAGTACTAACCAACTAATCAACCAACCATCTAATCTACCAGCCACCCGACTAACCATACAACCAACCAACTCATTAATAAACCCAGCAACCAATTAATCACCTTTCCATCTAACACACCAACTAAGAAAGCCTGTCAGTCTACCTTACTACCATGAAACCAGCCAACCAACCTAACCAATCAATCATTCAATCTACCAACCCGTCAGTCAACCATCCAACTAATCAACCATTCAACCCAAACCAATCAATCTACCAATCACCTAACCAAGAAACCACACACGTATATAAGCAATCCACCAACCAACACTCCAACCACCCATGCAGAGAACAGAGGTTGTAAAGTCACTTATATTCTGAAACGTGAATCCAAATATCCCTTCACAACACATACACACACACACACACACACACACACACACACACACACACACACACACACACACATAAACAGTGATCTTTTAGAATATAAGAGGCATGTCGAAACTGTTAACTATTATACTTGACGTGGAGACAAATGATATCCCCCCATTTAGTTGCTTGTGTTATACGCCTCTCCTGTCCTGTTCCCAAGTATAAAGAAAGATATGAGATGCAGGTTTAATGAGGTTGGTTTTGGCTTGGGTGTGGCTGCATGGCGCTCGGAAAAGGAAAGAGGTGAAGTGAAGGGAGGAAGAGGTGGTAGTAGTGGGTGGTCCAGGGTACTGATGACGGCAGCTGGCAGGCAGAAAGGCAGGCAGGTAGGTAGGAAGGTACGTAGATAAGTATGTATATATGTAGGTAGGTAGGTAGGTAGGTAGCTAGGTAGGTAGGGAAGTAGGTAGGTACGTAGATAAGTATGTATATAGGTAGGTAGGTAGGTAGGTAGGTAGGTAGGAAAGTAGGTAGGTACGTAGATAAGTATGTATATATGTAGGTAGGTACGTAGGTAGGTAGGTAGGTAGGCAGGTAGGTAGGTCAGTAAGTAGATAAGCAGGAAGGTACCTACAACCGCTCCCTTCATTCCTACGCTTTAAATCTTTCCCTATATCTCACTTTTTCACTTTTAATTTCTCTATATTTATCTCTTTATATCCGTATCTTTCTCCTTACGTCTCTCTATTCTTACCAACAGTACACAACAGCATCTTTCTCTACGTACGTACTACTCTCCCTCTGCTCTTACCTACCTCCCTTCCTCTTTACCTCCATCATCCATCCTTCCCTCTCAACCCTATATGCGTGGCAGACTGCATCCGATAAGTGATTAAGTGTATATTTAAAGTGTATCAGGTTGGCTGATTAAATAAAAAGGTTGACTCATTACACCGTGTTTTCCTTCAAGGTACTGACGGCTTCTTCCCTTGCCTCTGGTGGTCGGTGTGTCTGTGTTGGGATGGTCTGTGTTGCGTTGGGCTAGCTAGAGTTGCATTGGGTTTGTTTGTGTTGTGTTGGGCTAGCTAGAGTTGCATTAGGTTAATTTGAGTTCTGGTCTGTCTGTGTTTATGGTGTGTCTGTGTTTGGCTGGTAGTGTTGCGTTCGATTAGTTTGTGTTGCGTTGGGCTAGCTAGAGTTGCATTGGGTTAGTTTGTGTTGCGTTGGGCCTAGCTAAGTTGCATTGGGTTAGTTTGAGTTCTGTTCTGACTATGTTTGGCTGGTTTGTGTTACATTCGATTTGTTTGTGTTGTGTTGGGCTAGCTAGAGTTGCATTGGGGTAGTTTGTGTTGCTTCTATTCTGTCTGTGTTAGGCTGGTGTGTGTTGCGTTGAACTAGTTAAAGTTGCATTGGGTTAGTTTGTGTTGCTTTTGTTTTGTCTGTGTTTATGGTGTGCTTGTTTGGATGGTTTGTGTTGCGTTGGACTGGCTAAAGTTACATGTATGTAGTTTGAGTTGCTGTGGCATTTGTTCTGCCTGTGTTTTAGTGTTTTATTGGGCTCGTTCGTTGTATTGTTTTTGGCTAGTTTGTGCTGCGTTGGAGAAGTGTTTATTAGTTTGTGTTGTTTTGAGTTAGTTGTGCTGTATTGGGATAAAATGTGTTGTTTTGGGCTGGTTTGTGTTATCATAGACTGGGTTGTGTTGCACTGGGCTAGTTTGTACATTTTGGGGCTACTATGAAAAATATTGGGGTAATTTGTGCAGTAAAGTGCTGGTGTTTATTGTGCTGTCCTTAGCTCTGATACCCTTCCTACAGTACCCCAACAACAGATTACAATGTATACCCTCTTTAATAATATCTCCAAGAAGGGGAAAGAACAAATGAATCGCGAATGCACCTAAACCACCTCACTCACTTCCCCATCTAGTCTACTCCAAAATGTTGTCACCTGAGATCAGCCAGGGGTCCACTACAAGGAGACATTTACTTTGTTTTGGTAGCCAACTGGGAGACGGATATGATTGTGTTGTAGCGACGTCACACACACCAAGCAAGGAGACAGGGCAGGTGGTGGTGGTGGTGGTGGTGGTTGTGTCGCAGCTGCCTACATCTGGGAAGGGCTTTGAGTTCGTTCTTGGGTGTGTCTTTGTGTGTGTGTGTGTGTGTGTGTGTGTGTGTAAAAAAAAATAAGAGAGAGAGAGAGAGAGAGAGAGAGAGAGAGAGAGAGAGAGAGAGAGAGAGAGAGAGAGAGAGAGAGAGAGAGAGCTTGTGTAAGAAATGTGAACAGGTATACATGCAAGTCAAGATGTTGGCTCAGTCATTGATGAGGGAGAGTGTTTGCGTGTGTCTGATCTGATATGACATTAGTTTGATGACCAACTTGTGGGGATGTGAGTGCAGCTGCGCGTGAAAGTGTATGTAGGCAAGATAGCGAGGGTGGGTGGGTGGTGGATGAACGGGTTTGTGAGGATGTGCGAGGAGGTGTATGTATGCAAAGTTGGGTTGTATGCAAGGACTGGTTGCATTTTAGTTATATGTCACAGGGCTGAATATATTAAACTGAACATACTTTCCAAAGCGACAAGGAATAAACTGGACTTTCTATCCGTCAGACGCATCATAAAGTTTCTCGTTAAGGGACCCAGTAATGTAGTCGTAAAATTGAAGGTAAATGAGTCCTTCAAATATTGCCACGAAACACCACCTAGATGGAAGGAGGTTGTTTTGTGGCATGGTCAGGAGGAATCAGAAGCCACCAAGTCTCCTACAAGATCACAGGGTCCTTAAAATGACCTATAGTGTTGTGGGTTGTCATAAGAAGGATACTGTAAGAGTGACAGATTATGAAACCAACAATTCATGGAGTCTCGAAAATATTGTCTATGCAACACTCAAAAAAAGTTATATAATTTATTCTTGTACGATTTTGGTGGGGTGTTCTCGCCTGCAACCTGGCAACATGCATCTCATTAAGAAAGTAGGTGTGCAACAATGTTTTTTTTTGCAGTATGTTACAGGTTTTACACTTTGCATAAACTTAAGGACCCCCGTGATGTAGTCAGAAAATTGGAGGTTAGCGAATCCTTCAAACATTGCTAAGAAACACTACCTACATCAAAGGAGCTTGTTTCGTGGCAAAGTCAGGAGGAATCAGAAGTCACCAGATCTCATTCATTATCACAGGGTACCTCAACTCATATTTAGGTTAAAATTTGTATACAAAACATTATGAAAAGTAATGCCAGTAACTAGAGAAGATAAAAAACCCTCGTACTGTAATCTACTTGGATGATTGAAAAGTGAGTCTTGTTAAGGGGGTGCGGGAATAGGGGAACAGGTTTGGGGGGGGGGTTAGGGGGGTTTTGGGGAGTGTGGGAGTAGAGGAACAGGCTTGGGAGGGGGTTAGGGGGGTGCGGGAATAGGGGACAGGCTTTCTACCCACCCCAAGCCTGTCCCCCTATTCCCGCACCCCCTCAGTCCCCCCCCAAGCCTGTCCCCTACTTCGCACCCCCCTAACCATCTTATATAACGAAGTAATTCCCCGTTTCTCAAAATTTAACCCTGTTGTACTGTATATATTTTTTTTATAGCCTAACGCTCACACAGGTTAACATAGCATATGGTGCATATATTTACTTATCTATCAATCAATCTATTATTCTATCTGTCTATCTATCTATCCATCCTTCTGTCTATCTATCCATCCATTAATCTATCAATCCATCTTTATATTTATCTATCAATCAATCAATCTATCCATCCATCTGTCTATCTATCAACATATCTATCAATCAAGCAATCTATCCATCCATCTGTCTATCCATCTATCTATCTATCCATTAATGTGTCTATCAATCCATCTGTGTAGCCTATCTTTCTATCTATGCAAAAAAAAAAAAAAAAAAAATTGTAATAACATATAGTGTAGAACAGTGGCAGCTTCAGTCTCCCTGTTTCCTCCCTCCTCCATATCTCCTGTTCCCTCCCCCGTCCTCCTCGTTGCCTCCCTCATCATACTTCCTGCTCTCCTTCCCATTTTTCTCTTCTACCATATGAGTTCCTCCCCCTGACACTCCCTCCCTTTCTCTCCCCGTTCCCTATATCCACACCACCACCTCCTCCTCCTATACCTCTCCTTCCCTTCTCTCACTGCCCCCCCCCCCCTCAGTTTCCTTTTCCGCTCTCCGCTCTCTCTCTCTCGTCTCTCTCTTCTCTCTCTCTCTCTCTCTCTCTCTCTCTCTCTCTCTCTCTCTCTCTCTCTCTCTCTCTCTCTCTCTCTCTCTCTCTCTCTCTCTCTCTCTCTCTCTCTCTCCACAAACCTCACACTACAATCCCATGTCCACAATTCATACCTCCTAACTTCTTATTTGTTTTCTTTCGTCATTCTCATATTATCAGTTAGTCTATCCTTCAACCCTTCTTTTCC
The DNA here is from genome assembly GCA_033782935.1 of Petrolisthes cinctipes. Lineage (NCBI taxonomy): Eukaryota > Metazoa > Arthropoda > Malacostraca > Decapoda > Porcellanidae > Petrolisthes > Petrolisthes cinctipes. The sequence goes on from JAWQEG010004998.1 coordinate 45,505, forward strand.
TCACTTTATTCCCAATTTCCCCATTCATTTGTTTACTCTCCTTTTTTCTCTTATTGTATAATATTATTCTCTCTAATGTCA
>JAWQEG010004999.1:0-46724 GCA_033782935.1 Petrolisthes cinctipes
GATAGGTAAAGGGAGAGGCAGGTAGGGTGTGAGGCAAGGAAAGCTTAGGCATGTGTGAGGCAGGAGAAGATTGGGGGATGTTTTTACGAGCGCATAATTAAACCCTGACTCGGTATAATAACAAAGGAGAGAGAAGAAGAGAAAGAGGGGGCCGGGGGGGAGGGGGGGGGGGCTGCAGAAAATATATTAAAACGAAAGGAACGGTGAAATTTTGTAAGTGATGTAAGAGTTATGCAGCAAACACTAAATCATGGGGGAGTAAAGACAACAAAATACAGAAATATTAATTAAAACTGTAGAAATAAGCTGTATTTAACTTCAATAATTATGATGCTTCCAACTTCATCCACCATCTCTTCTTCCACCATTGCATCCACATCAACATCACTCCCCTTTCCCACTTTCTGAACACCTACAAACAGAGAGAAAGAGATACCATGAGATTGTCGTCTAACTTTGAAATTGATATCACGTCTCTCTTTTTCCCGTTTCCAAATCACCCACCTTCTCCATCGGACGTCTCCATCTCTACGTTTGTATCCCTTTGTTTACAGCCATCCATTTCACTCTGCTGGGACTATTTTTTTTTCCGTGGACCAATTTTACCCTTCCCAACTATTTTTATTTCCCCTAGACCAATTTTACCCTTCCCAACTATGTTTTCTCCTACTTTTTTTGTGTGTGTGTGTGTGTGTGTGTGTGTGTGTGTGTGTGTGTGTGTGTGTGTGTGTGTGTGTGCGTGCGTGTGCGCGCCCCCATCTACTCTTCCCTCCCACTTTCTCCTTCTCTTACACTTTCCAGGTAACTCTCACCCCGGCCACCTGTCCCCCTCACACCAGTCATATAATATACGCTCCACCAACAGTCTCTCCTCTACAACTCTTCCATCATCCTCAGCTTATATTCCCTATCCTCCTAACCTACAATACACCAGGCTTGATTTTAATAATTTGTTGATCACATTTAGATACCACCTCTTCTTCATTTTTTTTTCTTTTTTCCTCTTGAATTTGAGCTTCTAATTCTCTGTTCCTCATCTTCTCTTGGCTTCTTCTTCCAGCTCATCCCCTTCTCGGTTTGCAACATCCCCAGTCCACCCTTCACATAACCTATCTTTCCACTCAAAAAGTATTGTAATAGTGCGCAAAAAAAGTAATTACTGCAAAAAAGGATGTACTTATGTTGAAAAAAAATGAGGTACTTAGTGGGTCGTAATGGTGTTGTTAGCAGCCCAATGATCCATCTCATTCACACCACAGAGCCTGGTATAATCACCCAGGGTAAAGAGAGTACCAGAGCCCTATATCCTGAGCTGCCACAAAAGGTCGATGTAATCACTTGGCCTGTGTTGCAGTACGTATAGTATTCATTATCCATATATTCTGACAATATATAATTCCACTAATAAACAGAGACCATTGGTGGTATAAGGCACAAGACTTTAGAACATGAATGTACCTTTTGCTGTGATATCACAAAGAGATGGCTTTTGTGTAAGTGCGTGTGTGTGTGTATCCTTATGAGAATGTGCGTCCTTGTGCATGAATTTATGATTTTGTACGAGTGGAAATGTGTGTGCGTGCGGTTGTGTATGTGGTTGAGAAAAGTATTGAGAAAAAATGAGCAGAAAATATATTTTGATGAAGGTCCAAGTGTGAGTGTGCTTTTGTCTTTTTTTTCTGTGCGTGTGCGTGTGTATGTGCGTATAGGTGTATGTCTGTATGTTTGTGTACGTGCATGTGTGTGTGTGTCTGTGTGTGGAGGTAAGGCTAGGGAGAAAGTGTGGAATGGCAGGGTGTAGGACAGGCCGGTAAGATTTATGTCCCAGAGGCGAACATGGTACTGAAGTGGTGGGATGTCTCGGAAGAAATTGCTTACATACCCTTGCACTGTAGCTGATGAAGTCTGGTAGTGAGAGACAAAGCAGTGAAAGGTGCAGTGTATAGGTGGTGTCTCAGTGATCAGTAGGAATATGTTGATGGCTGCGATTATAATTATATTAACATGCAGCAAGATTGGTATTTGTAAGGACTGGTGAAACTGAGAACAGCAGAAGAAATATTGTGTGTATGGATATGGATAGGTGGCACTAAGGAATCTGGGCAGAAGGGAATATGAAGGAGTAATGAGTATGAATTGAAGAGGAAGTTAATAAGTATGGAGGTACAATCGATAGCCATAAGGATAGGTTGAAGAAATCATAAGAAAGAGGGAGAAAGGGTCGTATACACAGAAGCACGAAACGGAGGGAGAAAGTTGAGGATAGGAGAAAAAAAAAGATTAAAGAGTAAGAACGTGCAGAAGTGAGAAGAGACAAGAAAGCTGACGATTACCGTAAGAGTGAGAGAGTGGGCATGCAGGTGTGAAGATGCGCGAGAGGTCAGTGTTTTACGAGAATTTGTATGAGAGCAGAACTGGATAAGGGGAGAAAATAGGAAGGTCTGGCTGAATACGGATAGAAGCGAGACTGGGCTGACATAGGAACACTGATAGGCGAGTATAAAGGATGAGAATATGGTGAAAATTGTGAAATCTGGTGTGTGAGCCTGCAAGAATGAAGGAAGGAAGGAAGGAAGGTGTTGTAACAGCTTAATCTGCCCTGATATATGAGGTTGTAAAAGAGGCGAATATTAAACAATGATCCCATGGTCTTCACATTCGTCCCTCCCTTTTATGTTGCTTTATTCTCCATGCTTTAAGTTTATGGCGTGGATAGTGTGACTCCCGGGCTAAACACTCGACTTAAGGGCACCGTAAATTTAAAGACTATGGCCAGTGAGAGGATGAAAAAATTGGAGAGACTAGTGGGACGAAATTATGGAGAGAAAATGTTTATATTGCAAACTTTCCCCGTCAAAGAATTGCATTGAGAGGGAGGGTAAGAATATTTTCCCTTTTAATTTTTAAAGCATATATATTTCTCCCTGTCAGGCTATAGACAAAATACAGATAAAATAAACTTTAAAAATAAGGCCGCATTAATAATATATTCAAGTTTCAATTTCGCCTACAGAGTCAACGTGTATTGTGGGTTAATATTAATAGATAGGAAATGGTAAATTGTTTTTCATCTAATTTTACAGCACACTTGCATATCAAGAAAAACACTCGAGTAATTCTGAATATATATTTGCCACAAGAAACTTTACAACCTGACCAATGAGGATATAAAAACGTGTCGAGTTATGCAGATTGTTTTACGGCTTTGGTTCTTCCGTAATGATGTTGAAATTACCTTGTCATTACTTCCATTCAACCAACTCAGTTCGTACCTCGTGTGGTGGTGGAAATGATTATATCTTTGCTTCCCTTAGCAGTTTGAAACGAGGTACTAAGATCATTCTACCTGTGTGTGTGTGTGTGTGTGTGTGTGTGTGTGTGTGTGTGTACATGTGTGTGTGTACATGTGTGTGTGTGTGTGTGTGTGTGTGTGTGTGTGTGTGTGTGTGTGTGTGTGTGTGTGTGTTGTGTGTCTGTGTGTGTGTGTGTGTGTGTGTGTGTGTGTGTGTGTGTGTGTGTGTGTGTGTGTGTGTGTGTGTGTGTGTGTGTGTGTGTGTGTGTGTGTCTGTGTCTGTGTCTGTGTCTGTGTCTGTCTGTGTCTGTGTCTGTGTCTGTGTCTGTGTCTGTGTCTGTGTCTGTGTCTGTGTGTGTGTGTGTGTGTGTGTGTGTGTGTGTGTGTGTGTGTGTGTGTGTGTGTGTGTGTGTGTGTGTGTGTGTGTCCTTTTCCCCAGCCGGATAAGAGTTTATATGCGGGCACCATAAAGATTATCGCTTTTAATCTTAACTGGTCAAGAAACGTGCTCAGTGATTTCTGGTATTGTGGTGTTGGTGGTAATTACTGAAGGTGAGTGTGTTGGTGATGCATGGGTGTCGGTGGTGAGTGTGGTAATGTGGAGTGTTAGTGGTGAGTGTGTTGGTGGTAATGTAGAGTGTTGGTGGTAATGTAGAGTGTTACTGGTGAGTGTGTTGGTGGTAATGTAGAGTGTTAGTGGTGAGAAAGGCATTGTGTAATTATACCTTCCTCTCTGAACAGAAAAAAAAGGATGCGGAATGTACAGTAACTTTTCATATAATTTTTACTTGTTTGTCATAGAGTGTGTTCCTGGTTTTTACAAGAAGAGTATTTCTATTCTGTTCATGAAATTGTAACTTCGAAATTTCATTAATAATAACACGCACACATAAAAATATAACATTACTCTTCGTCTGGCAGTATCTGATGTCTGTAGTTGCCTCACACTCCCCTTCTCTACTTCTCCTGGCGCTATATGACCTCGCTGTTGAGGCGCCTAATATCGATCAATCAATCAATCAATCAATCAATCAATCAATCAATCCTCTTCTCTACTCTTTCTTTCCCTTGCTCATTCCCTCCCCATATTCCTTCCCTTCCTTCCTTCCTTCACTTATTGAAGTTCTTATTCCCTCCCCTGTTGTTCTTCTCATCCATCCATTTCTTTCCATTCCCTCAATTGCCTTCCCTTTTCTCCCTAGTTTTATCACATTCATCATCACTATCAAAATTATCTATCTATCATCGTCACCATCATTATCATCATCAACGTAATTATCAGCACTGTTAGTACAGTTCCCGGTGCACTTTTCTGATTGTGTGTCTGTCCGCCATTCAGACCGGAGCTGCTGTGTTATGAAATAATCAGATTGTCTTCCCCGACCCTACCCTCCACCCGCACTCCAAACCAATCAGCTTATCGAATCCTTCGCCTCATTTTCTGATTGGATGGTCCTAATGTCAATTCGGCTGTAGGCATATGTGGCAATACGAGAGAGCAGATGTCTACTGTAACTTGGAAAGTATCACCATAACCCACCATTATACATCTTATTTCTAACGCTTATATATAATTAATTATGACAAACAAAACTATGAATAACTTGGAAGGCCAAAAGTAAAATGAAGATTTAATCATATACTCTGCAGAAAAGAATGATTAATATTTGTGTATGAAGCTGATAAAATGCATACAGACTACATAATATACTGTACTGTGATCCTCATTATGTTTACCCCTAATAATTTCGCTTTTCCTTTTTCGTAAATCATCAAGATGATGTTTTGCTTCTGATTTCCCCATGTCATTACAATATAAATAATATGAATCTTCTGTTACTTCAAAAGTATTTGAAAAACAACTATTCTGGATATTCCTTAATCCACAACCATTGTTAAACTTTATAACAACTTGAACTTCACCCTATCATAGATTTACTATTTCTTCTATAGTGTCTTTCATTATAACCAGAAAATTCCATCACTTTTAATATCCTAGTTTTCTATTAAACCATCTATTAGGCTATTACTCTGTTTCAAATTTAATTTCGCCTCTCATTCATCAGAGATATCATACATTTTAAGACATCAAAAGTTAATACTGTAATGCATATCCCAGTATAAAAATATACTACTTTTCTCTTAGATCCAGTCCTTCTGTTGTCCCGTTCTAAAATCCCCCATCTCTCTAAAATCCCCCTCTAAACTCCAGCATCCTACCAGCTCAGATCCAGCACCAGCCTGGCCTGTGAATACCACCAAATATCTTGTTTCAGATCCTGACACCAGCCCCCGGGAGGGATAATATATGGCCCAAGTTATCAGGACGAGGCCCCCTTCTAGTCTTCCTACCCCTTTTCTCCCTCTCTGATTCAGGCTTGATCTCTCCGCCTCTTATCTGTCTCCCTTCTCCCTGCCTGTCTCATTCGCTCCATAAGCAGGTTTTTTTCCGCCCTCTCTTGGATTCGGTCTTGATCCCTGTAACTCTTCTTATGTTCTGGTTGGCTCTTAAACCCTTTTCTCTCTCTCTCTCTCTCTCTCTCTCTCTCCTCTCTCTCTCTCTCTCTCTCTCTCTCTCTCTCTCTCTCTCTCTCTCTCTCTCTCTCTCTCTCTCTCTCTATATATATATATATATATATATATATATATGATGTGTGTGTGTGTGTGTATCCATACATATTGGCTACAGACAACAAAATTTAAAGGAAAGTTTGTTTAATTATTTCATTTCCTTATACACCAACGATTACAGTACATACATCGGCTTTACCTTCCAGATATCTTTTAATATATTTTTGTATATTTCTTTTTGAATTTACTAAGCTTTGAACCTTCTCTATCAAGTTTCATCCTTTTCTGTTCCTTGCCTTTGACTCGTCACATTGACAATCCTCGTGATTTCCAACCTTTTCATTTCCCATATGGTATAATCTCTGGATCTTTACGAAAGTATGATTTAGAGTTCGTCTGTCTTGCTCCGGTCTTTGTGTGATTCAACTTAAGCTCCAATTCCACCAACCCCCAAGCCACTCCTTCCATAGCAACGAGATTAGCACGGTAGAGGGAGTGTGATCGCTTGGTCTGCATACCTCAACTTGAGCCTGGCTTATGCAAATTTCTTTTCATTGTTTTTTTTTTCTTTTTTTGGGGGGGAGGCTGGAGGTTGGTTGCGAGAGTGAAACTTTTGAATACAATCAATTTAAATAGATAATATTTGATGGTCTATACAATGTAACTAGCATGTAACTAGCAATGTAACTAGCATGGGTAACTTCCATAATTATGACATTACATATATTCAAAGTTAAAAAAAAAAAACTTTTATTGTTGAATGAATGAATATATTTGATTAACCCATATATAATTATACTTAACACTTTTATAATACAGATTATGTCATCATCATTATTTAGCACCAGTCTCCCTTTACTGTAATGAAGTAAGATATAGATAGGCCTATAGTATGGTAACCCTTCCTCGCTACGCCATCCCTCCCTCCTTCCCTTCTTTTCTCCCTGCTTGTGTAAGACCTCAGCCACACACCCCATACCTTCTGACCCTTTCCCTATATCCCTGACTCTCAACTTTCTCCCTTGCTTCCCCGTCACCAAACCCATCTTCTTTCCTCCCTCGCCTCGTCCAGCAATATTCCCTCTAATATATTCTTTATTTTGCATATTCCCTCTCTTTCTCTCTCTCTCTCTCTCTATTTCCCTCTCTCTCTCTATTTCTGCTTTCTTTTTCTCCTACTTCTTCTCCTTCGCCTTCTCCTCCTTCTACTGTTTCTGCTTCATCATCATCATCATCATCATCATCATCTTCATCTTCTTCCCCCCCTTCCCCCCCTTCCCCCCTCCCCCCTCTCCCAGTCACCTCCCATCCCCCCCCCCCCCTTCCGCTGTCACACTCCCAGATATAAAAGTCAGTGCCGTCGGGGGCTGGAATTTATTAAGGGTCTAGTCCGTCCGTCTATGGTTGGTATATATACATCGCTTCAGCCCGACCCCCCCACCCCCCAACCCTTCTTCCCCACTCGCCCCCTTACTCGCCCCCACTCTTCCTCCCACTCGCATCTCCCTACTCGCCCACTCACTCTTCCTCCCACTCTCATCTCCCTACTCGCCCACCTACTGTCCCCAACACTCGCCCTCCCACTCTTCATCCCACTCGCATCTCCCTACTCGCTCACCTACTGTCCCCAACACTAGCCCTCCCCCTCACTCTCCCACTCACCCTCCCACTCACTCTCCAACTCACCCTCCCACTCACCCTCCCACTCGCATCTCCCTACTCGCCCAATCCACAACACTAGCCCTAACACTCGTACACCCACTCACACACCAACTCGCTTTCACCCCATCCACCCCCCCACCCCCAAGACCCCCTGTTCTCTCACCCCTCGCACTCCACCCACACTTGCAATTCTATTTTCTATTTCATGACATCTGCTTGCCCCTTTTGATTCTCACTGTTATGGCTTCAGATTTATATTGATTTTAGAAGTGTTTGATTTATATACGTGTTAGAAGTGTTTGATTTATATAGGTGCTAGAAGTGTTTGATTTATATAGTGTTAGAAGTATTTGATTTATATAGGTGTTAGAAGTGTATGATTTATATTGGTGTTATAAGTGTTTGATTTTCACTGTTTATGGCTTCAGATTTATATTAACTTTAGAAGTGTTTGATTTGATACTTATTTTTCCCTTCCCTGTGGTTAAAACTGAACGTCATCGATACAGGATACCATACTCTTTGGTTAGAACTCCGGTTTAGTTCGAATCCTTGTATCTCTAGAATCCATCCCAGCCGACACTCCGCCCTCGAAGTATTCCTTCTGCCATAGGCTTGAAAGATAAGGCTGGGGAGGAGGAAGCCATACGAGTGGATATCATGGGAGAGACGATAGGGAGACTCGACCTTGTGGGAAGCTTGTAGGGTGGCACTATCTTGACGAAGGGGGAGTTGTGTTGGAATATCAGAACAGTTTGGCCTAATGAGAGCCTTTGTTGGTGGTGTAGAGGTAACCAGTTTAGCAGGTGGAGGAGATATCGCTTGGTGTCTCTCCCATTCTCTTGGATTTTGATTTTTATCTCTCTGTCTGTCTGCATGCCTCTGTGTCTCTGTCTTCTCTCCCTCTCGTCCACTCTCCCTTCCTTCAATCCAGTCCTCTCATTGTTTCTCCTTAGGTTTGTAAATATTACCTCCTTGAAAAAGTAAAATATTTCTGTCATATATTTCTGTGTCGACTCTTGTATGTCCGTCCGTCATTATAAGTAGTGTGGCTTTAATTACTTTGAGGTGTTAATCTGCATTTCCTGTAATTAATCAAGTCAATGTCCTTGCATCCTGCCCCATCCTTCCTCCCTTTCCGTCCCTTATGTTTTCCTCCCTCACTTCTTCCTTTCAGCTTACAGTATTTCTCTCCTTCGCAGCCCTCCCTGTCTTCTCTCTCCCCATCCCATTCTCCTCTCGTCTATTTGGACTCCATTCCCATTGGACGCGCCTCGCCAAGGGACCAATGTGTAGAAATTTACCGTCCACAGAAATAACCCCAAAATGGAGTGTAGAAGAGATAGGCTGAGGGGAACACACAAATGACAGAATGAGGAAGAGATAAAGAGGTAGATAAATAGTTAGAAATACAGATAGTGACAAGGAAGAAAGAAAAACTAACACACACACACACACACACACACACACACACACACACACACACATACACACACACACACACACACACACACACACACACACACACACACACACACACACACACACACACACACACACACACACACACATACAGAGAAAGAAAATAAAGCAGACAAAGAAATATCAAATAAAAACAAAACTGTAAGAGACCACTACAGTCAGCCGGCCCATACCATCCCTCACCTCCCTCCCTCCCTTCCTTCCCTCCCTTCCTTCCCTCCTTCCTTCCCTTTGCTCGTATCTTTGGCTGACTCGGCGCCCCTCTCGTGTTGACTCAGACCCTGGCCTCCCGATTCATCCATCTCCTAACTCTCTAGGGACAACCATAGCTCTCTGTCACCAGTGTGTTTTTTCTTTTATTCGTGCATTTTGTTTTCTTTCTTAGTCTGTTTGAGTACGGAATAGTATGAGTAAGAAATAAAATGAGAAAGACACAACAATAGCGAAGCAAAAAAGGTCCCAGTTAGCATGGTATTTTCTTAGCAGTAGAAAGGACGATATTAATGCCCTCAACTGTACACGAAGAAGAAAGCGTACGTAGGAAGAGAGAGGGAAGATGGTGTTTAGAGACCTTGGAAGTCCTGGGGTCCACATTCACACCCACCCTGCTGGAAACTCGGCGCCGCCCCTTCCTTCCCTCCTTCCCTCCCTCACATTCTTCCAGGACTCACATAAAAATATCTCTGATCAAAGTTGTTTTTATTTGTACAGCACAGTGTGGCATGGCGGGGGTGTATAAGGTTTGTGTCATCAGTATTGTGCTATGGGTAATAATAGATGTTGTTTGAGATTCCCGTAAAGTTAGTGTGTGTAAATCGCAGCTGAGGGAGAAATCTGAGGAAGGTTATGTGTGTGTGTGTGGTGTGTGTGTGTGTGTGTGTGTGTGTGTGTGTGTGTGTGTGTGTGTGTGTGTGTGTGTGTGTGTGTGTGTGTGTGTGTGTGTGTGTGTGTGTGTGTGTGTCGAAATCCCCCGATATCAAATTAATCTCTTAGCTGACTATATAGGATTTTCACTATCAATGTGCATGACTTTAGAACTCCAGTCACACACCCCATGCAGCAAAACCATCACAGCCATGTATCTGTGAGCAACGAAAAAACAAATGATACCCTCGACCAACCAAGAAGCGTCATCCATCATAATGAACTCTGGGGGAAGCTGACACGACTTTAGATTCTCACTGTATACTTTTATGGGTGATCTGATGAGGGTTTGTTTACCTTGCACGTGTTGTGTGGCAATGGTGGTGGTGGTGGTGGTGGGGATATTCTTGGATGTATATAGTGGAGGTACCGACCAATGTTTGTTTGGTGTATTCAGCCAAACCCGTGAATGGGAACAGATATCGCCATTGTACTCATCGTCTTTTGTCGGTATTGTGTGTGTGTGTGTGTGTGTGTGTGTGTGTGTGTGTGTGTGTGTGTGTGTGTGTGTGTGTGTGTGTGTGTGTGTGTGTGTGTGTGTGTGTGTGTGTGTGTGTGTGTGTGTGTGTGTGTGTGTGTGTGTGTGTGTGTGTGTGTGTGTGTGTGTGTGTGTGTGTGTGTGTGTGTGTGTGTGTGTGTGTGTGTGTGTGTGTGTGTTCATAGCCTTAATATGCCTTTTATTTTGGTTTTGTTCAGTTTGTTGTGTTTAATATAATAGAGGGTATCATTTTGAAATATTAGTCATATTTGCTTTAAATTCATAGATGCAGTGTCACTACACAGTCTTATTAATGCCAATACTTTTATTCATATTTGTGTATCCCAAATATGTGTAGTTGAAATTACCTGGAGAGAAATATACAAAGGACACCAATTTCATATATATATATTGTAATTTCTTTTCTCCAGTATGCGTTATAACAAAAACTGGTGTCGTGAGGGGCAGGAGAAACGGACTGTATAAGACCTTCTATTTACTTTCACACACACACACATATATATATTTATACACATAAATTCCAAGCATCGATAAGATCTACACTAATTCCTGCCCCCAACCTAAAATTCTACTCCCACAAAAAGAAAGCCATTAATACAAAGAAAAACGAACAGAAAAGAAATCCATTAGGGCCGGAAAGAGAAAAACTTCAAACAAAAACAGGAACATAGACGAAAAAGTCCAAGACAGCGTACACTTATACGTCATAAAGATAATTGGACGTAATACCCGTTCAAAGTGGCCAGACTGCGGGGTTCGATGTGGTCAGGCAAATTTCCGTCACGAGGGAAGCGGATATGAGGGATGGAAAGTGTAGTGGGCTCGAAGAGAGGAGGGGCAGAAGGAAAAGAGGGGGTAGAAGAGAAAGGTGGGGTGAAGGAAAATGCTGTGGTGGAGGGGAAATATGGGGTAGAAGGAAAAGAGGGAGTGGCACAGAGAAAGGTGATGTAAGTACTCTGGGAGGGAGAGAAAAAAAGAAAATAGGTGATTTGGGGATAGAAAAGAGTGGTGGTAGCGAGTGGAGAAGGTCTGGTGGTACTCTCTAGGTGGCTGAGGTAGATATGATGGAAGAGATGTTTAGCAGTCTGAAAGTACAGGGTATATTATAGGGAAAGGGATGATAGAGAGGACGCAGTGATGAGTAGGAATAGGGACTGGTGGTTTGAACATGGCAGTGTGATGGGATGGGATACGTATAGTGTGACATTCTAGTTGTCGTGTTGTGGGTACGAGGTGAATGGCGTTCGTGTGTTGCGTGTGTCTCTGCTACGGTACCTTCTTTGTCTGTCTGTCTGCCTGTCTGCCTGTTTGCTTGAACACTAAGTTTACAGTACGGGATTTCCCATGAGAGGGTGTGTTTGTATTGCTTTATGGTTCTTTCTCCGTGCGTGTGTGTGTGTGTGTTTGTGTGTGTGTAATGCATACACTGTGTAAAGTTTGTGTGTAGTTTACTCGCCTGGCAGTCATTGTGTTGTGTCTTTGTTTTTTTTTGTTTTTTTTTTATTCCTTTATCAGTAATTGTGTACACTGTTTCAAAATTTCCAACTGGGACAATTATTCAGGCCAGGCATTCCCATTTTCCTATCCCTTGCCTAACTATTCTTACTCACCACATCATACCCTAACCAACCACAACGATTCTTCCATCCCCAACCTTCCCTTTCCACCTCTCCTTATCCTACCTACCTACATCTACTACACAATAATATCCGTCAGCTTTTCTCTCTTCCCAATCATCCACTTTCACATCTTACAAAATAATCTCACTTTCCACACATCACCAACCAACCCTCCAGCTCCTCCTATAATTATACCCAAGGAAAGTTCACCCATTACTTATGATTCCATTTAACATCGAACATGGACCGTCCAGTATATATATCCAGAATTATCTTGCCTACACCCGCCCGCCGCTTCCATCCCTCATTGCCCACCTCCAGACCCTATTTCCACTCTTTTTACTTCAATCTCCTTCTTCCCTCTAAATTGCTCACCTCCTCTTCCCAAAATCTGCCTTACTCTCATTCTTTCTTTCATTTTCCTTCATGTATCCCGAAATCCTTCATTTTATCTATATATACATACCGGTATATGTATATAATATAAATATTTTCATTTTGTTTATACAATAATTTCTCCCCCCCCCCCATCTCTCTCTCTCTCTCTCTCTCTCTCTCTCTCTCTCTCTCTCTCTCTCTCTCTCTCTCTCTCTCTCTCTCTCTCTCTCTCTCTCTCTGCCTTCTCCCCTAAGCCCAACAACCACTTTTCCCACCGGGGGTATTACGCCAAGGAAAAAAATAGGTCTGGTGGTTCGTAAATCATGTTTATCGTTGGAATTACAAGTCGTCTGCGTTTGGGTCAGGCCGGTACACGCCAACCAGGTTCCTTCCTCCGGCCACTCCTCCATTTCGCCCTCCACTCCCTCATTTTCTCTTTTCCTGGCTAGTTTGCTTCTCTCTGAAATTTGCTTCTCTCTGACATTTGCTTTTGCTTTTTATCCCTCCCCATTTTGCATTAGGTAAAGATGGGTGCTTACTCTTGTAGCAGGCAACCTTTATGTTACACTCTGGTTCGTACCAAAAGATTTCATTTAGCTGTAGAAACCCCTGATCAGAAAAATATTACTGAACAGGTTTGTGAAGGTGAAGAGATAGTGAGTGTAACAAGTATCATGCAAGTAGAGGTTGTAATTTCACCGGGCTGTGTTTAAGCATATATAAAATTATATATATGTATATTAACATTTATTATTTAATTGTTTACTGGTACTAAGATGCACTGATTCATACATCGAGATTAGAGAATATTGAAGGTTATACAGAGTTCCAAGTATTTCAGTATCATAAAAATTTATATTTGAGAGGAAATATTTTAGTATATTAATTTTTTCATTTCATAGGCCATAATATACTAAATATTAATACTGAAATAATGAGGACGGGATAAGATTGGCCCCGTAAATTATGAAACTAAGGGTGCCTCTTTCACTTAACTTTGTTTTTCTATGTGTATGTGAATGTATTTAACATAGTTTCTTTCTAATTATATAAAATATGGAGATACAAATCTTCTCGTCCGACAGTTTAATTCAGCCTCATCACTTGGAAAACAGAAGGTCGAAAATATTAACTATCGCTTGACAATATCCCGTTTTCACCCATTGAACGAACGGAGGAATTATACATAATCATATTTAATTACAAAATTACTGGTGGTGAGATATTGCTTGGAATTAAGCTGAGCTCGAATGAATACTTAAGAAACTGTACTATTTATAAGCTTATCATAAGTGGTAGGTTAAAGTCCTTTTACTCGTATATTTGCCATAAATAATTTAAATGTACAGAATTATGATGATATATCTTTCCTGTCTGCTATTCCATCCACGGGTGTTGTTTCAATCCCGTTCCTAATGATATATAAACATTATTCATTCCCTTGTGAAGATAATATACCCGTTCAGTCTCTTACACCTCTGAATATTACACACAGAATTTCCCCGTTCCTTCAGTTTGATTAATGAGATATTTTGTTTTGGGCGAACTGCAAGTATACTGAATCCTCCAAACTATGCTGGAAAATAGATTACCTCAGTATGCGTGTTTGGAATCTGATTTGTTGCAGTATTTAGAAGACTACAGAAACAACATAAACACCCACAACGAACAACACACTAAGGTTTGATAGAAAGTTTGCTATTGTCTCTCATCCTCAAGAAACCTGATGTATGGTGTTGTTAGTATAGGCATTCCCTTACCTTATTTAGCCTTCAGGATGTACAGTAGGGAGAGGAGATGATAGGAGGCGAAAAGCAGGTCGGTCCCACTAACACCACGGATTCTTCTTTGGCTAGCCGGTGTTTCTATGCAAGATGAATTTTAATTTACTAATATATAACACAGTAATCCATTTTATAATTGTTCCTCTGTGTGCTATTAACAAGTGGCCATTTTTTCATATACTGTTTACTGTTTGTCTTTGTTGTTTACCTTCCCTATATTTCAAGTGCTTGCGGTCAATTAATGTTTCTTTATGTATTATGTGTATTATGCTTCGTTTTATCTGTTCCACTTCCTCGTACCGGTATACATATGCTAAGTGTATATCGGCTCATAAGGTAAATCTGCTTCCTCACTAAAGTTCGGTCCCAGTCAATTATTCTTTTCTAATTATCGTGTCTATTTTCTCTGTTCACTCGCCCCACTGGAACCTGACACCGAAGCACTAATGAAGGAGGGACGACGCGGCGGGAGGTGCACACAGTCCTCAATATATCCCCAGGAACACCAAGTTTCTCACTGGTACCAATAATTCTTCCCGGTTGAAGCTGTATATTTTTTTCTCTCACTCTCTCTCTCCTCCTCCACCTCCTCCCTTTCGTCACTGTTGAAAGCCCATCGTCCTCTCTCACAGGAGACGCGTGTTTTTGTTGCTGCGTCAATTGCCTGCTGTTGCCCGCAGGTTAGGGCCGTCCTGCAATAAAACTCCGTCCTTGCACGCCTGTCTTCTCTCCCGGCCAAACCTCAGGCACGGTCTGGGCGGCAGGGGAAATGAGTGCAAAAAATACACAGACCCAAACGCTGGAATCAGATGGAATTCTTTGGGTTCAGAGTTACTTTACACGGATAGTTTCGATCCACGATCACTAAGCGGAGTCTGTCTGGAATGAGGCTTGGTCCGCCATTTTGTCGAGTGTGGCGGTGGCTGGGCGGGTGGTCGTAGGATGGGTGGATGGGGGGACAAGGGAGGGGGAAGGAAGGGCCAGGCCGGGAGGAGCGCGCCAATTCAAGGGGCTCGATTTTGTTTTATAATGTTTGCTCAATTACGGGTACTGCTTGCTTTGTGTATTTATAATTATTTTTCAGATCCATTTGAATGTTTATGTGGGATGTCAGCTTTTTCCATCCTCCTGTTGTGTTTGAATTTTGGGGATTTTTTGTTCGGTGTGTGTGTCTTCTATATCCATGATTGATCCTTTAGTCACCTGTGGTTTCTCCTCAGGTAAATATTATCCAACGGAGTTAGTCCTGATAACGTGTCAAGTGCATTGGAACCTTGATTTGTTAGACGAAATAAAGTTTAATAATTTGTGTGTGTAGTTGTTCTCTGGAATCACAAAGTCGTCCCGAGTTAGTCGAAGATAATAATAAAAGACAACACTAACCTTCAATAGGTTTGATGCTTTTGTGTCTTGGTATACAGGTGTATGTGTGCTGCTCACCAAAAAATTTCCCAGTCATAGTAGATTATATTTTTCAGTGAGAAATTCACATCAATACCAAATGTTGTTCGTATTTAAGCTTACACCAGGTACAAAGTCTGTAATTATACAAGTATTTATTCAGTGACATATTCAATACCAAACTCAGTATTTTGTATGAATTTGTGTGTGTGTGTGTGTGTGTGTGTGTGTGTGTGTGTGTGTGTGTGTGTGTGTGTGTGTGTGTGTGTGTGTGTGTGTGTGTGTGTGTGTGTGTGTGTGTGTGTGTGTGTGTGTGTGTGTGTGTGTGTGTGTGTGTGTGTGTGTGTGTGTGTGTGTGTGTGTGTGTGTGTGTGTGTGTGTGTGTGTGTGTGTGTGTGTGTGTGTGTGTGTGTGTGTGTGTGATCGTCTGTACATGTGTATTTTTTCGCTTGTGAGGGCCAACGAGTGCCAACACCAGCCCTTCCTCTCTTTGTTTACATTGCCACCCTCGCCTGCCCGGATTGTAAACAGCCGAGGGTTTGCTGAGACGTGTAAAACCAAGAGTGTATCGTAGTAAAACCGCCGTTATATCTGTTTGGTTTTCATTACGGCTGCGTGTCTATCTCGCTGTTTCCTACGATGACACACTACACGCTGTTGAAGCCAGAAAATTTATGGGTTATGTCGAGAAATACTGGATGCTGTTTATACTTGGCTATTGCTCCATATTTTATATATATATTCATCTCTCCTTTCTAGACTACACCTTCCAATCGAAACTCATAGCTATCTTTGACCTTCTCACTTCCTCAGTTCCATCTCTGAGACTACCATTTTTCATTTCATTTCCGGTCATCATAGTTTGTTCCATTCATTTCCATCTAAAACCCTCTCAACTTCACGTATTTCTCTATCCTGCATTTCAGTTTGTTTTAAGTTATAGCTTCAGATTTACGTTTTTTCTCTTATCATCACCTTCGTAATGATAGTCCCCCCTTCTTGAAGCCAGGTTGGAGAGTAATTAATATTTGATAAGCAATAAAACCAAGCCTCTCATCCCCTCTGAGATTGTAATTAAACTGCCAAGATATTCTCATCACACGCTCTGTTTATGAGGAGGGTGAAGAGGACGCTGCTGGCCGTAGGGAAATGAGGAAATCTGTAGGATGGAAAGCAGATGAGACTGTGATGATATGCATTATATAGGAACAAGAGGCGTGGAGATTACATAGGGACATTGATGAATAAATACCCTTGAGATGAGATGGCTGTGATAAAACCTCACCCAAGGTAGATAGTAATCGTATATGCTTCAGACTTTATCAAATGACATGACATAGAACACAAGGTACTTGGAATGTTCAATTTATGATAGGTATGGACCCCAATCTTTTCACTGGTGCATATAATATTACTATCTATATTCTTCTGAGTTAATAAGATCTTAAGAAATGTTCTGCTGAAAGTATTGGGCAGTACTCTCAGAGAAAAACCTTAAGCGAAAATAACCTAACAAATTTAGAGTAATATTGTTTATGTGCAGGTATTGTGAGTTATCAGATACAGTTTGTAGATTGAAAGATTATTTATCAAGGAAATTATCGTTTATTATCAGGATAGGAACACAACTATAACAGAACAACAAGCTAACTAACACCCGCATTGGATTTTTCCTTCACATTTACGAATATAAACAGACACAACAAACAAATACAATCGTCACATCGACCATCATACTACACGTTAGAAACAAGGACTCTCATTCGACACATCTGGCCCTTCAAGCAGACTCTAAAAACCGTAAGTCCTCCAAGTACACACAAGCACATAGAGGCTATACAAGACAAGCACACCTGGTGCAGTCGGTGAGGGTGAGAGAGAAATTCCCGCACTTTAACTCTCTGGTTTCTACCGTCGCTCTTCTACCGGGTAATTTTTCATATATAATAGGCGCTTTTGGCTTCGTGGCTCCAAGATTTACATTTAGAAACGCTGCGACCCTGTGGCTTCTCTCCCATCATGTATAATTGCATAATTGGCCAAAATTGCTAGTGGCGGGGTATACATGCGTGAGGAGAGTTGCGTGTGTTAGTGAAGGTTGTGATGGCGGTGGTTGGTTTGGGCTCCATGTATCTCGGTTTCTATCGGCATTCTGTTTTCCTCCTCTGGAAAGATTAATTAACGATCTGCCTCATACTGCAGCTTTAGTTGTGCTAATAGTTATACCTAATAATTATATTATGATATAAATAATTTTTCATCATAGTGGAATACTGTAAAATACTCCAACCCATACCCAAAATATTGCAAATTTTTATCAATTGCAGTGACTTGTGATTTGATATTTTGCATCGCTTATTGAGACACTGTTACACAAAAATAAGTTGCCTATCTATTTTCTCTCGTATTTATTTGGGATATATGTAAATCATAATAATAAGGTTTAAGAGAATTGATGACTATCTTCAGTTATTCAGAATATCAGAAGAGGAAAATATTATCAGCGAAAGTATGCCATAACACGCTCCTCATACAATTAATAATGACTTAAATCTATCCTGGCAGCGTTATGAAAATGACATACATTTTATTTAGCTAGACAATCCATAAGTAATCATCGTTTACACACAATCCAGCAATACCCACCGTCTACGATAAGACTTGTGAAATACATATTGTTACGAATGCATTTATAGGAGGGGAAGCAAGGAGTGGGAAAAATGAGAGAAGTATGGGAGTAAAAAGAAAGAGAGAGGCATCGGGTAAAAACAAAAATAGAATCTTCCTTCTCCGGACTCAGCCCATTTGGCCACCTCACACCCCTGCCGCCGTCTTGCCTTCCCCATCCACCGGCCTCCGTCACACACCGCTTCACCCTGCACACGGAAAACACCACTCGCTTTATTACCCACAAGGAAACCTATACCGTGCAATCTCGAATGCCGCTGAAACCATTTCTATCTCGGGTGGAAATTATAGCTAGTATTAATCCACACGACTCCTGTTTCTTTGTGTCAGGTAAATGGAAGGGAAAGAAAGGCCTGTTGATACTAAGAATGTTGTGAGACGACGCTTCTTAAATCCTCACAGCAATTCTGTTTTGGGAGGTCTTCTACTCAAGCAAGCAATTTCCCCCTTTTCAGTTCTTCGTTGTCTCCTTCATAGAATATTAGGTGTCCTCTATCTAACCCTCTGGGAAAAGATTGAGGAAGGAGAGAGACCTATAGATTGGACAGAGGACGGAGGAGGGAGTGCCGTGTGATGCTTTAGACAGTTTTTCATCACTTACTTTTTGATCAAATTTCAGGGAGTAATCAAAGCCTTTCTCTACGTGCTTTGTGTAACATGTTTGAAATCAGGAAAAGACTGTATGCTTACCTTGTGATGTTGGTGAAATGGAGGCTACTGGTTACCACAAATTATGCCACGGGAAATGTGCTTCACCTCAGTATAGGCTCAGTAGCTACTCTTTGAGGGGGAAAGTTAATAGTGAGTAACCTTGCAACATCACGGCAACACAGGCCCTTAGTATATATACTATTACTTCCTTCTTGTTACCCTTTGAACGTTATTATATATTGCTTCTTCCTGGACGTTCACTAGACACCCGTTGCCCCTCTTCAGTTACTCATGGCACTGTTCCCTCCCTGATAGTTCTTTAGGTACTACACACATAATGCAAGTAATCAGAGGCGGTGCGTACTCCGCCCACATTCCCTCCTTTACTAGAGGCAGTATATCATCCATGTAACAGCTGGCACTGAATATGATTTACTGTTATCACGTGCACTGGCTCAGATGACTGTCTTCCCACACATACACTGTGAAGTCGGTAGTATTTGACTGGCTTGTAAAAGCAACAGTGTAACTGACCAGAAGCAATAAAGCTGTGGGTTGTGACTAGTAAGAGTGAAAGTGTGAGGACATCAACACAAAGTAAGCTCTTGATAATTACTTTGTAATTCTTACCCCTATCTTTGGAAACATTACTCTAAGAAAGGCGTTGGCCATCATATCATATATTCGTAGAAAAGAAAAAGTTGCTCTTTTAAAGTACATTTAGAATAAGCAATCTTTTTTTATTATCTTAAGAATATTTTGGTTAGGTGCCTTTTTCGTGTGTCTCTCTCTTGATATTACTCATACATATTTATTCTATACAATGATTTCATTATCACTATCACCATTCTAAACATTTTAATTCGTTACTATCACACAGTGATATTTTTTTCATTTATTATTTTTGCTACTTTACTTAAGAGCCTTGTATTTCTTACTTTCTGCATCTGTACTATTAACATACTGTTCAGTTGTATTGTTAGAACATTTCAGAAATAGTTTGTATTAATTTTCTCCTTCCTGATATTTGACATGCATGTGTCGAGTCTGCAGAAGGGTGTAGTGTGGTGATGTGTAGTGTAATATAGTGTGGTGAATAGTAGTATAGTGCAGTGTAGTGTAGGGTAGTGTAGTGTCTTGGGAACAGGGAAGGTTGGGATGGGGTCGCCAGGGGGAGGGGAAAGTTTACCACCTTGGGAGTGACAAAACCTAGTCTTGCCTTCCCACCTCCTTCTTTTTACCCTTCGCTTCTATCCTTCTCCGTCGCTCCTCTCTGCCTCCAAATTCCCGTCTTCTTCCTTGTCCTTAGTTTCCTCGTCTCTTCCCATCTCACGTCTCTCTCCCTCCCTCCTTCCCTACCACTCTCTTCCTCCTTCAATTCAGTGTTCTCCTTTACATGTTTGGTCAGGTTTGCATGTATAACACTATAATAAGTATTTATTTAAAGTCGAAATTGTACCTGTTCCTTCGCAACTATGCTGTGATATTAAGTACATGATATTTCAGTGTTTATAAAAGCTAAATAATTACCTTCGACTGTATATGTTTGGTGAAGCTTGATTCTGTTTGCATTACAATTACAATAAAGCTAGGAATATTATCAGAAAGACGATACATTTTGGCCAGGTTGAATAATATGTTATTGAGGATCTACACTTTTCAAGTGCATTATTATATTGAAGATGCTACTGATGACAAAATTAATATTGTATATATGAAAGTAAAACCATGTTCGTTGTATAAGTTAAATCATGTAATCCAATTACATGAATGATAATGAGACATAAAGGGAAATATATAAATAAATTGGATAAACAGAGAAGCCAGGAAAGGTAAATATGAAGGGAAACTGCCTGGGAAATCAGGTATATAGGAGACATGGCCAGAAGGAAGGGAACAGCTGGGTGGTCATGGGTAAGATGTGGAGCATCAACATACCCAGGTTTCCATGTCAGGAATCACTGTTCACTCTCTCTACCCAAGGTCAACTCAGCATTTTATTTTTATTATTTTATTTTTATTTTTTTTGCATTTTTTTTTTTGGGGGGGAGGGGCGAACCTTTCTCTTGTATTATCTTTTTGACAATTTCTTATGATATATTTAAATCTACGTGTCTTTTATATATCTAATTTTTTTTTGTGAAATTTCTTTATACTTTCACCTTTTTCTTGCATATCTTCCATCATATTCGCTGATCATTGTTTTGGTAATAACTATATTTCTATTATAACTTTATTTCATTATCCCCCCGTTTTCCGGTATAATAATTCTTTAAACTGAATTTGTTATTTTTGTCTATTTGTATTTTTTTCGGGGTAAAGTAAGGTTCAGTTTATACATTTCTTCGGTTGCGATTCATCTCTATCCTTCATTTCCCTTATCCTCTTTCTTCCTCGATTCTTAAACACCCTTTATTTTTCTTATCTTTTCTTCCTCTACCTCTCCTTTACCCCTCTTCTATATAAGAGATCTTCCTTCCCCTTCTCAATCTCTCTTCCCCACTAAGCCTCTCTGACGAAGCCTCTTATATCTTATCTCACCCACACAGGTCTCAGGACTAGGGAAGAGTTTTGAACACTTTCTCATCTGATTTTTTTTTTTTTTTTTTTTTTTTTTTTTCCCCAACTCATTTAATCATTCACTTTTTAAGCTTAAGGGGGTAGTACAATGTTGGTAAATCTGGAGTAACTGATTCATCTAAACGATTCGAAGCAACAAGCCACCATTAGTTTTCTTAATCTAGTCCTGTTTCCTGACACACATTGGAGGAATCAAGGAAGTCCAATATATCAAAATTGTACTGTCCCCTTAATTTCTTTCAGTTCAATATTCTTTCTCTATAAATTCCCTTCTTGTGTCCGATTTCATCTTCATTTCCTTTTTATCTTTATATTTTCTCGCTTTCGTCCAACTCTACTCATAAGCAAATAACTTCGATTGATTGTTCTTCCGAAATAATTTTTATTATTGCATGTTTTTTTTTTCGTCTTTTTTTTAGTTCATCATAAGAGAGTCAACTTTATTCAACTTTATTAATTGTATGAGCCGATCCTGAGACTGAAGAGAATTTATTTGTGACTAAAAAGAATAGTAAACTCGGAAACGAAAAATTGTACCTGGATTATATTTCCATTGCTTCGTCTCTCCTCAAACCAGTCAACCTTGTTATTGAAGCCTCCCGTTTTCTCTCATCTTCACTAACTCACCCCCCCCCCACCCCAAAGGAAGACTCACCCCCACTAATCATCCCCCCTGCTACCCCCTCCTTGTACCTCCTATCAGCCAATCATTTTCGTTCTTCGCAGTCCAGCCCCCTTTACCCCCCCAAAATTAGGACCCGCCCACTATTAACCCCCCCTACCATTATGGCCCTCCACCACCTCCTCCTTCCCCTCCCCTCCCCTCTCCTCTGACTCAACTTCCCCCCCCCCTCCCCTATCATTACCCCTTCCTCACCCCTTCCCAGCTAGCCACCACCACCACCACCACCAACACAACACCACAAGCCCAGTCCTCCTTCCTCCTTTCCCTTTCATTTGAATTTCTTCTCCTGCTACAACTCCTCTGTCTATCTTTGGCCTATAATATTTCTTTCGTCTTTGCTTTTCTTTTCCTCCTCTGCCTTCTCTTCACTTATTCATTCTCTTCTGACTTCTCATTTTCATGTTCCTTCTCTTCGTCCTTTCCTCTCTCTATTCTTCTTTCAGGTTACCTTCTTTATCAGCTGTTATCCAATGTCTTATAAAATTGTTGCATTTTTAATTCAGGCTTTAATTGGGCCTAGCATTTCTTCATAATTATTTATAATAAAAGTTACTTTCTAGTACATTTTTTTTCTTATCCTTCCTTCCTTTACAATTCCATTTCATAGTTTTATAATAGTGGTTGTACTGTATGGATGCGTATAAATGGTTATTGTCGTATAACCAAAGATATTTGTTTTTCGAGCGGAAGAGAAAGAAAAGGAAAGACAATAATACCAATGGAGTTCTGTCCTTATATTTCAATTTGCAAAGTAGTGTGTGGTGGTTATTGTGATGCGGCGGGAGTAGGGACGGACGGGGAAGCCAAGATAACGGCGATGAAGTGGCGTCTGGGGAGAACTTTATGAAATTACGTTTGTCTGGTTGTGGTGGAGTGAGCGGTAAGTGGAAACATGTTTTCCCAATTGGACTGAAGATCTTTTTCTGTCTTTATCTATTCAAGACATACAACAGTCATTATGGCTGACGGTGCATGACTTCTCTATTTACGAAGATATACAAGATTAATTCGGCTATATATGAATAATTTGAAAAAAATTCAGACTCCGATATATGCATCTTATTTAATTTTTCCTGTGTTTTGTTAAAGTTAATAGTAAGAATGTTCACTGGAGCATTATTAAAGTGATGCAAGGTAAATATATGTAGTTAAATACTTATACTCTATCTTTATCAAACTCATATCACTCCAGCAGTTATGTTTTACTGAAATAACATATACTGAAATAACATATACTTTATAATTATATACTTTGCGTTTCTGCAGCAGAGTGACGGTAGCGGTGAGTGTCGGCGGCAGTATAGTACAGCTAGGGTTCGTGGTTGCCTCGTTGGAGCGGACAGTCTATGTATGCTAACTCTTCATCCATTTATATTGTTCTATCCACACATCTCAAAGTTGAGTAGAAATTGTATGTCAAGTAATATTTTTACACTACTACTTGGAATAATATATAATATTTTTATGAACTCAAGAAAGCCATAAAACAAACAATATTACATACGGATCATTCCTCGCTGCTCTGTCAACAGCTTATGCATTCACTTCATTGTTCCAAGTACCTGCTCCGTTGACTAAGTGATCAAATGAGTCAGAAAATTAAGGAGCCAAGGAAAATGTAGTAAAGGAAGCTAATGAATATATTGTTGAGGAAGGAGCGAAGTGACGAAAACAGCGGTAGAGTAGCGGCAGGAACGGCGGTAAGAGTGAGGTAGCGTCGCACTGAGGGCTGTATTTTTACTTGTTAAAACCTTATTATTATCATGAACTCTGAACTTGGCCATAATTAATTAAGGTAGAGTAGATGCTATCTTATTTATCTGTTCTACAAGTGAAATATACCGAATTATGTGATTTGTACAGTCATGGTCAATAATATTCATCCTCATTGGGGTGACTCATGTAAAAGTTTTATCCTTTTTTTCTCTGTTCGTCAACTGGGAAATTACTTACTAAATAAGTTGCAGTATCGTCTCATTTACTTAAATCAGACACTCACTATTCAAATGATAACATCATATGAGAACGTGAAAACATTTGACAGCAATTTATTTAAATTACCCATTTGTGGATAATTATTTTTGGCCACGACTTCCCTGTGCTGTGCTTTAGTTGCTCGGGTTTGAAGATGGATACGATGTGGATATATTTCCTTCATTCGTCTCTACTGTATAATCAATAGCAACATTCTTAAGATGCTGGAGTAGGAGTGTGTTGGTGATAAATTACATGATAATTGTAAGTCAAGGTTTGGAGTGACATGCCACTCCTAAATCAACGTGACATTTGCTATCAAAATTACTGTTACTAAGGTGGTATTCAGAAACATGATAAAGACACAGTATGACTATATTATGTTTAACCCCAAAGACTTTATATACATCTCTGCGTTATTAGATTCACTTTTTAGGTGTAATAGTCTGTGGCCAATTGCACTTTACTTAATCAGCCTGAAACCTGATATGCTTTGCTGCCTCTTTCTCTTTGCATATAATTAGCTTATAGCAGTACAGATATTCCCTCACCACCAGATCCCAAGAATAATTGAAGAGATTTGTTTATGCGGAGTTCATTCCTACTATAGGTACCGTATAAAGATGATGTTATGCCATGGGCTATAATAGTCTAAACTTTGCAGATGATCTTTAAATTTTTTGTTTTGTGCGTATTAATATTGTGTCGTTGATGCTGTAATTAATATGAATGGGAAATATTCATGTTAAAGATAATGATCTAGTCGAAAGGATGACGTATTAGAATGTTGTTAGACCTGCTTAAGCTACAAGATGCCATGATGAGGTTAATGTGATGGGGATACATGGAAACGTGAGTGTCTGTGTCTTTGCATTAAAAGAATCCACCGGACATGATATGCTTTTACAAAGATGCGTAAAGGATTCTGCGACAAATTAAGTGTATACAAATGTCTTTTTCTTAATAATATTAGATATATTTTGAGTTCATAGCATTCGAATTAAACTGGTGTTGGGTGAGAAAAGAAATGTATTAATAACTAGGCAAAAATGTATTTCACAAATAATCATAAAAAATGTAGCTTTACATTAATGGAATTATTGATAAAATCAAGTCTAAGTAGACAACATCGACCGCTTTATCCCGATCCCGATCCCGATCCCGATCCCGAGAGAGAGAGAGAGAGAGAGAGAGAGAGAGAGAGAGAAAGAGAGAGAGAGAGAGAGAGAGAGAGAGAGAGAGAGAGAGAGAGAGAGAGAGAGAACGACAAACATCGATCCACTGACTACCTCTCTTTGACTCGCCGCCTCCCTTTTCCTCTCTCTCTCTCTCTCTCTCTCTCTCTCTCTCTCTCTCTCGGGATCGGGATCGGGATAAAGCGGTCGATGTTGTCTACTAAGACTTTCAGAAAGCCTTTGATAAGGTACCCCACCGCCGCCTCCTTCGGAAAGTGCGTGCACTGGGCATAGACGGAAATGTGGCAAATTGGATAGAGAACTGGCTAAGTGACAGACGGCAGCGGGTGGTAGTGAATGGACAGGCTTCAGAGTGGGTGCCCGTTACTAGCGGTGTTCCCCAAGGTTCTGTTCTGGGACCACTACTGTTTATCATCTATGTTAATGACGTGGATGGTGACATGGTTGCCAAGATTTCCAAATTCGCCGATGATACTAAGCTTGGTATGAATGTCGCGAAAGAAGGAAATACTACCCGCTTACAAGAAGATCTTAGGAAGATCGGGGAGTGGTCTGACACGTGGCAAATGCCATTTAACGTGAACAAATGCAAAGTTATGCATATAGGCCACAGAAACCCCCGAACAGAGTATAACCTTAAGGGCAATGCTCTCGTAAGCGCTGATACTGAGAAAGACTTGGGTGTAACTATCACCAGCGACCTCAAGTTCTCAAAGCAGTGTATTGAGGCTGAGAAGAAAGCCCAAAGGATGTTAGGGTACATAAAGCGACAGTTTGGATACCGGAACAAGGAGATAGTACTTTGTCTGTACAATTCCCTTGTCCGACCGCACCTGGAGTATGCAGTCCGGTTTTGGAGTCCTTCTTACCGAAAGGATATCGCGAGATTGGAACGAGTGCAAGCCAGGGCAACCAAACTTATACCCTCTCTTAGACACAAGAGCTATAAAGATCGGTTGGTAGAATTCGACCTGTTCTCTTTGGAAACCCGGAGACTGCGTGGTCAGCTTATCGAAGTGTTTTAAAATACTACGAAGCTTTGACAATGTAGACTACAGGGACATTTTCCAACTCAGTGAGGGCACAACCAGGAATCATGGCTACAAACTTGAACTGAAGCGATACAACCGTGATCTGTGTGGTAAATTCTTTAAATACAGCATCTGCGGTACTTGGAACGCGCTTCCTGCTGATGTAGTCAACAGCAACTCTGTGGATCAGTTCAAGTCCAGATTAGACAAAGTCTTAAATCACCGTCTAGGTGTTTAAGCCGTTGTGCGAGTGTTCCTTGATGGTTTCACATGACACATTCGAAGACGGTCGCCTACTTGCGCAACTAAACCCACAGGTACCCTCTTTGTATGGATCGTAAGGTCCCCTAGGGTACTTCTTTTCCTTGTAACTCCTTGTAACTCTCTCTCTCTCTCTCTCTCTCTCTCTCTCTCTCTCTCTCTCTCTCTCTCTCTCTCTCCTCTCTCTCTCTCTCTCTCTCTCTCTCTCTCTCTCTCTCTCTCCCTCTCCCTCTCCCTCTCCCTCTCCCTCTCCCTCTCCCTCTCCCTCTCCCTCTCTCTCTCTCTCTCTCTCTCTCTCTCTCTCTCTCTCTCTCTCTCTCTCTCTCTCTCTCTCTCTCTCTCTCTCTCTCTCTCTCTCTCTCTCTCCTCTCTCTCTCTCTCTCTCTCTCTCTCTCTCTCTCTCTCTCTCTCACCTCCCCCCCCCCCCCACGGTCCCTCATCCTTCTTCTTACCCCTTCTTCCACATTTTTAGTTTTCCACCACTCCCCTCATTCTCTTTCCCTTCTATCTGGCACACTCCTTCCTATCTCAATCCTCTTCCCTCCTTCCCTGCCCTGGGTGCCAATATCAGCCTGGCCCCGTGCCTCTCGTAAACCGCGAGAAGTTACGAGGCGGCGGCACCCTGCCAACCTGACTTGTTAAGATGGCGCTAAGGGGGAAAGAAAGAGATGGAGGGATTTCTTTAGGTGTACATGAAAACAGTGCTATTTTCTTGTTAGCTTGTTGAAAACTTGCGTGTTAAAGTAAATAATTGACGAATAATACTGATAATTATTTCCTACTTGTATATGTTACTATGTTGTCTTCAACTTAATAAATAACATGCTATGCAATTAAAATATTTAGTGCTGATGTTGTGACTGTTTTTCCTTTTTTCAGGAAAATTTTGAAGAAAATACCACTTATTCTAAATTCAAAGATGTGTTCTAGAGTCTTGGTGGAGAATACGAATGCCATGATTATAAACATGCTGACAAAATATATAGTAACTTGTGTTGGCATTCCACTGAGAGTTACTTTAAAGGAAATATATATTAACCGAAGCCCATTTGCATTTAGCTATTTATTGTAATCATTTCTCCTATACCTTTGAATTATTCCAGTGAAGGCCATGCAGAGTAATTACTAATGATCTGAGAATGGTAACTATTTTGTTTCACTTAATCCACTTTCGTAATGGCTCCGAACTTTTCTCAACTTCCCTGCACCAAAAAGTTACTCTTAAGCAACGGCGTACTACTCTATGTCAGCATCATCTACTGACTAATAACAAGGAAATTCATTGGAAGGGATCATTATCCATGGTCTAATGTTAAAAGCAATATTTAAATTATGTTACTATATAACAATTACATTTTTTTAACACAACTAATTTACAGAAAAAAAATTAATATGTCAAAGGAAAGCCTTTTTCATTAAGCAGCCCTGTTATTCATAACAACTTTATTACCGTACAGGCATTCGGGTATTCTGAAGTTGTAGCAGAAACTGACTAACTCTGTGCGTTAACTTAAGGGGGAAATTCTGTGTTGGTAAATCTGGAGCAACTGAATCCTCAAAACTATTCCAAGCAACAGAACACCATTATTTTTGTTCATTTGGTCCTGTTTCCTGGCATACTTTGGAGGAATCTTGGCACTCCAATGTAACAAAAGCGAATTACCCACTTAATGAAGGCAGGAACTTCCATGGCCGGGAGGCTTCACACAAGTCTACGGTCCCCTCCCGCCACGTTTCACTTACTCTCCAGAACTAATCTCATTACCTGACCCTCCCCGCTCGGTCAACTGGATTTGTTCCACTAGAACCCACACTTTTATGATGCACATACACCCTTAGCCGTTAGAATTTGCCCTTAGCTCTCATGTCCTTGCCCTTTGCTTTAAGTTTCATTCCTTATATTAAGACTTTTATATTATTATTATCATTATCATTATCATTATAATTATAATTATAATTATAATTATAATTATAATTATAATAATAATTATTATTATTATTATTATTTATTATTTATTATTATTATTATTATTATTATTATTATTATTATTATTATTATTATTATTATTATTATTATTATTATTATTATTATTATTATTATTATTTATTATTATTTATTATTATTATTATTTATTATTATTATTATTATTTATTATTATTATTATTATTATTATTATTATTAAAATAGACCAGAGACACAAAGCTGGGAGAGAATGCAAGCATTCAATCAATCCGAAAACCCCAGCCCCATGAATCCAACCTGAAGAAAAGACAGCGTAGAGAAAGAAAGATGAGCAGTTAGCTTAATAAAAACATATTAGCCCTACTCTTGAAGCCAGCCAGTCCTACACCATCAAAAACAGATTCACCAAGGCCATTCCACAATGACACAGACCAAGGGACAAACAATCGACTGTACTGACAAGTTCTACAGCACTGCAATACGTAAAGCAAACCTATGGGAGTCCAATACACCACGAGTGACACGAGCTGGAACATACAGAGGTGGCAGAGACGAGTTAAGAGGATGCAGCACATTACTTCTGATCTTGAAGAGCATCCTCAATGATGCAACAGAACGACGGTGACTCAAATTACAATCAAGTGAACCGCCGGTAAGAAAATTAGTATTAGAAACAATCCTATCCAGCAACATGAGATGGCAGTCAGCTACTGAACACCATACTGGAGAACAGTATTCAGTCAAAGGCAAAGCAAAGGAGTTCAAACACCGCAGTAACAATGAGTGATCTCCGTGAACACACGCCAAGCTCTACGCACTATACCCAACTTTTGGGAAACAGACCTCGAGATTGGCCACACATGCTTTTCAAAAGTCAGCTTGGCATCAAATGTAACTCCCAGAATAACCAAATTCTCAGACCCCTCCAACACAGTCTCATCAAGAATCAAGGGTGTGAGACCTAGAGACGACCATTGCCCTAGTCTGGCCAGCATTCAACCTCATTCCCCACAACCTGCACCAATCATTAATCTTAACCAGGTTACGATCCAGTGACTGAACAACAAAAATGCTGGCACCAGGGATCGGCACAACAGCAATGAGAGTGGAATCATCTGCATAACCATACAGGTCATTCTCCAAGATGTTAAAGAGTTCAGAGATATACAGGAGGAACAACAACGGCCCAAAAACACTACCTTGGGGCACCCCAGACACTAATTCTACTCGTTCACTCCGCACACCATCCACAACAACATACTGATAATCTTCAACAATATTTTCCCCACTTCCTCAATTCGAAGCTGTTGATATCAGTTCTCGGGCTTGAACGGTAAGAGTTCAAGCCCTTAGCCTCTAGCTTATACTTACAGTCAATAGCACCTTATTTCCACAGCTACCCACTATCCACCCTAAAACAGATTTGACTCAACCCAAATATTTCACGTTTTATGTTGATATTTAAAGATTATATATATATATATATATATAATATATATATATATATATATATATATATATATATATATATATATATATATATATATATATATATATATATATATATATTATAAATACAGCAATAATTGATTGATAGTTTTATCGAGGCTTATTTATGGTTATAATAACAATATAAGGTATCCGGTTGTAGGCCCTTATCAATTAACTGTTCTGTTATTATATGAGGTAGTTGTATTTAATAATGTATCATTTTGATAATGTATCGTTGCATCGTTATTTTCAACATTTAAATCCAATAAGATGTCATGGTGTCCTCCTCTTTTAACAGGAATATACCTCCGAGTGCCACCGGAGTTGTGTCCCACCTGCCACTCATCAGACGTGAGTACACTAAGGACCACTCTATCCTAAAGGTTTGGTCTCTAACATTAATATGTGTCTGAGTTATTGGATTTTGTGTCCGTCACCGAATGCACTAAGATCTAAGTTAATTATATTGGCGTATAGACAGAACATACTATAAACACACACACACACACACACACACACACACACACACACACACACACACACACACACACACACACACACACACACACACACACACACACACACACAATGAGCACACTAGCGTCCACACATAAACGCCAAAGTCAACAGCTGACTCCTGAGACAACTTTGGCACTAATTAAAAATTGTGTGTGATGAAAGATAGAACATAAAATGAGTCGTGTGGTCGGCCGATATTACAGTCTGGTAAAGGTTGCTGCTTCGATATACACTATTTTTATTTAGTAGTTATAGTCTTGTATATATTTTCTAAGTGCTTTTAGTTGTGAAATTCATCTTGATTAGGAATAGTACAATAAAGGATGACATCAAATTGGATTATCTGCATTCAACTTAGACAAAGCAAACTCTCTGAACTTCAAGCATCATTATATGATCTTCATTGTGAAGTGCATTTCACTTCAATATTTAAAGCAGAATTAGCAACGATAAATTAGAAATGGAAAATGGTTCTACTCGTTGCACTAGGTAGATGTACACTCACAATCCAAAATATGTATCCAGGCTTGCTTCGAATAGCCTAGCCTGATCGAGTATTAAGCGAGCTCAAGCAAATATGAAACAGGATAAGCGTTGTAATTGGTTCACTAGTAACTGATTCGAAACTTCAACAAGGCCTGGATACAAATTTTGGATTGCGAGTGTACAGTACAGTAGATATATTCAGCAATAACTATAAAACAGTAGAGCTCGGTAGTAACCAAAATGAACACTGTAGCTCATGTAGTCCTAGTTTCTACCAATACTAGTTGTCAGAAGTGTATGTGTCATATCTTTGCTGAGTGCATTGCTTTACTCACTGGAAGAATCAACTGAAGCGTCATGGAAGTATAGAGGAGCGTAAAGATCGAAATGCTTTAGTAAAATATATTTGCGTAATAGGCTTTCCTCCAGATTATTCTTGGGTGTAAAGTTCTTCCCCGCAGGACGTTCCTCCGTGGCCGAGAATCCCACAAGCCTTACAAAAAACGGTTCAACATTGCAACATTCCCTTACAGTCACAGGCCCAAGTTTGATACCGCCTCGTGTTCTGCAGAAAAAAGTTGTTTTTTTGTTTTGTTTCGTGTGGATTTACGTATCAAAGTATATATTCGAGGATTGAATCATAATGACATACTGTCTCGTCCATTTTAAAGGCTTAGTCTTTGACTGGTGGAACACATTCTCTCTCCGACTGTACCAAGTTGACCATAACAACCTCCTGCAACACCTCACGGCGGGTCATTTCTCTTCCCTTTGCCTGGGGCGGCTTGTAAATAACAGCTTGTGCGACAAGGAACAGGAGGATTGGTAAGAGAAAGAAGGAGATAGATGGATATAATGCCAAAGACGTCTAGAATGGCTATTGAAAATTAATGGAATATTAGAGTATGTATATAGACTCTCATTCTTGGCTCTCCTATGGATCTCGAGAATCCAAGAATGATAATGTCATTAAGCCATAAGAGGGTATTAATTATAATTATTTAAGGGCGCACTTAGTAAAGTAAGACACGATGAAGGAGTGAGTCTGAGAATGAAGAAGAATTGTTTTACAACCAAGACGAGTCCATTTTTAGGAACATCTCTTTTTTTTTTTTTTTTTTTTTTTTACTCCAAACAGTGTAAGTTTCTCAGGCAACTCTCTTTTTATGTGATGTTGCAATGGCGGATGTTGACCTACGTGGAGAGGGAGAAGGAGATAGACAGAGAGTAGAAAAAAAAAGTTAGAGAATTATTTTTGAAAGGTGTTGAAGCAAAGAGCGTACCCACTCCGGCTCCTCAGTTGCCTTGTGAAGTAAAGGAGGGAAGATGTGCCTGTGTGTGAGATTGTGTTTATACGTGTAGAGATTTGAGAGTGATTACAGTTATTCATTAGTATTACGGAACAGGGACTGAAACTGTGTCATTCTTTTTCGCAATTTAATCATATTATTATTACTATTTGTGTTCTTCAGTAAATGCCCTATATGGCTTGGTACTTGTTTTAGTTTGCATTATTGTAAAGTTGTTGTGTTCTTCAAATTGGTAGTGAAAATGCTTGACATAGAAAGGTATTGAGCATATTACAGTGTTATATTGTTTGAGTGATGAATTTCAGCCCTTTAGATCAGAAAGTGATTAATGGGGGCTGTGTCTTAAAGATAATCATGTGTTGAATGTTTGTAATCTTTGCCTGAAACTGAAAGCAATACGTGCGCAATAAAAGATAATCTAACTGTTCTTCCTTTTGAAAAGAGAGGAAGAGGAAGCAAAATGAATAAATGTAATATGTTGTTATGTATTTATCTATAGATCTGATCATTCAGGCAAAAAACCATGAACATATTAGTGTACAGTCATTGATTGTGTAACGCATTGAAGGAAATATTTCACATAATTATAATATATATCCAAGAATGATACAGTATAGAAGGGAAGATGGAGAGAAGGGAGAGCAAGCAAACTTTGATGATACAATAAGAACCGACGGAACAGGTGATGAGAAGAAACTGATTAACTGGAGATCAGAGAGATATCAGTGCCATTTTAATAACAGCTGTATATTTACCGTACCAGAACTACCCAGTGTGCGAGCTTAGTAAGGAAGTTAGTGAAAAGTAAGAAAATGATCGTCATCCCGGAATAACAGTAAGTAAATTAGAAGAACTATTTATAGACAAGCGTGGGTAGCCGCGTATAAGGAGAGGCGAAGGAGCTGAGGAGGAATCACGTCCAATTTACCAATACTTTGTCCAGTGGTTTATGATAATAATAATAATAATAAAAAAAAAAAATCGTTACCAAGCATCGCAACATTAATAACAAACAAACAACATTAATTATGATAACACACAGTTTTAATTGTGTAAGTTCTTCATATTTGACAAGATTATGACATTATTTCAGTTATATTCCGGGACAAAGAGGCCTTACATGAACTGGCAACCTCTCTCGAATTATTGCGACTTTACTCTTTTACTTCATGAAACATTTCCTGCGGTCACAGTTATATTTCTTGTAGTAATGTCACCTACCTATGCAAAATCCCTTGAAGAGTTTATATATTTTTGATACCTTAAGTCTATGAAATAATATTACTCTAAAGTATCTCTTCCTTCTTTCTTTCATTCTTTCATTCCTTAAGTGTGCGCGCGCAGAGTTTGCTTAGTATAACAGCGTCCCTTCCCCACCACGCTCACCATCATTCTGAGGTACATTAGTCTTAAATTTGTGAAAGTTTATAGTGTTACTTGACGTTATTCATTTGCACTAGAGAAGGCATAGTAACAAAAGCCAGCATTTCTTATATGACTCTCAATCTAACAAGAAACAACGCCTGAAAACAACAACAACAACAAAATGGAGAAATCCGATGCCCAACTTACTTCATGTGTTTACGTTTCCCCAGAATGACACACGATGCACAATCAATCATAGTTATGTGTAGAAGAAAGAAGCAAATATACATAATAAACACTAAGGATTATTATACAGTACAACATTCTACGTGGCGTCTGGCGTAAACACAGAGATAAATGATTGCAACTATCAGTCATATATTAACACCTACTTGTGTGTAGTTCTCCATACGAGCAGAGAGGGCTAGAGTCATCCTGGCCTTACCTGAAAAAAAAAGAAAACATTATTGTGAAAAATATCCACATTACCATTTTGCTTCAGTAAAGTAAAATGATCACAAGTAATGTTCATAGGTTGTTACACACATATATATATATACGTCTGTGTGTGTGTGTGTGTGTGTGTGTGTGTGTGTGTGTGTGTGTGTGTGTGTGTGTGTGCTCAGTACTGCGACAACAAAACCCAGCTAAAGTTTCCTGAGGTGTAAAACGGCGAGCGGACGTCAGGTAAGATCTCTTAAGTAAATTCCCCAGCGTGTGTAAACTGTCGTGTGTAGCGCCTTGACCCGTAAAACACAGGGTCCAGCTTACACCCCGGGGGGCGCTGGGGGCACGGGGCCAACCCTCTGAGGCGCCCTAAACGTCCGAGAAGGGTCACAGCTCCTTCTTTCCCTCCGGCTCTCTCACTCTCACTCTCTGGTTAATGCTCGTAGGTGTTAACTTTGCAGCGTTGTCCACCTCCTTCGTTTCTCCACTGCCTCTTTTCCCTCTTTTTCTCATTCTCTTTTTTCCTTTTCTCATTCTCTTTTTTCCTCTTCTTCCTCTTTTTCTCATTCGCATTTTTTCCTCTTCTTCCTCTTTTTCTCATTCGCATTTTTTCCTCTTTTCCCTCTTTTTCTCATTCTCTTTTTTCCTCTTCTTCTTCTTCTTCCTCTTTTTCTCATTCGCATTTTTATCTCTTCTTCCTCTTTTTCTCCTTCTTCCTCTTTTTCTCCTTCTTACTCTTTTTCTCATTAGCATTTTTTCCTCCTCTCTCTTTTCTCATTCGTTTATAAATATTTTTTAAATTATAATTTGGCCGTATGTCTCAACTTTAATAATTTCTTTTTTGCGCACCACTTAATGAAAGCAATGTAGTTCTGTGTTTATGGATAACTTATAGAGGTTTTATATATATATATATATATATATATATATATATATATATATATATATATATATATATATATATATATATATATATATATATATATATATATATATATATATATATATATATATATATCTAAGTTCTCATTACATGACTTTATAGCATTTACTAATATTTTGAGAGCCGGCTAGCTAATGCCACAGATAATGCTTGCTAGTTCTGACTCTTCGATATTTAGATTAAGGGACTTTGATATTCTAACTGTTTTTCACTATCAGCGTGTGGGTATCCTTGAATGCTCGAGTTTGAGCCATGACATTATGTAATCGTATGTTTCAAGTTGAAGAAAGTTATTCGAAATTGAGGAGCACATAGTTGTGTAGGAGATTTAATTGCATATTTTGTGTACCTCAGAGTTTGAGCTTGGTGTTCTAAAATATATATTATTGAGTGAGATATAGATAGATAGATAGATAGATAGTTAGACAGATAGATAGATAGATAGATAGATAGATAGAGAGATAGATAGATAGATAGAGAGATAGAGAGAGAGAGGGAGGGAGGAAAGAGAGAGAGAGAGAGAGAGTGTGTGTGTGAGTCAATGAGAGAGAATGTAAAATATTTTGAACATTCAGCTGTACATACAAATAAATGGACACTGAAAGACAGACTGATACATTAACTTACAAAGAAAGAAGATACAACGAATACAGATATAGAGGAAGAAAGGATGGAGAAGGCAGCAGAGGGGCATGGAGGGGGAGGGAGCGTCGAGCCCTTTATGGAAATAGGGTTTCAGGAGGGGCCATAAACTTTCGGACACGCAGCTCACATGAAAATTTTATCGCAAGACTTTTCTCCCTTCCCGTAGAAGTTTCCTACTCTTTCCCCGGCGATGGTAAGACCGGGGAAGGCCTAGGGAAAGACCAGAAGAAAAATAGTCACTGATATATACATACATACACGCACGCAAAAATTCTTCTCATTCATTCCGCAGATTTTATGAAATGTCCTGTTACCAATGAGCGACTTTGTTTTGCGTTGAGTATTAAATTTGATTAATAGTTATTTAGTGTATACCAACTAAATATAACTATACTATACATTAACATTATCAGTCACGCAAAATAACACTTATCCTTTGGCAGTATGAGTTTAAATTTGTCTATACTTTGTTATCCGTTGAGGCAAGTTTCCTATTGAGAATATTCAAGTGGAGAACGAAAAGATGGTGGATGCGAGAGAAATAAAAAAAATGTTGGCTGATATACAATACGAAAAGGAATAGGAAAATGGAGGAGGAAAAGATGGTTGGGAGTGAGGCTTCATCGTGACTGCTGATGACAAAACCGATCATAAAGTGGAGGGGAAAAAAATTGTGTGATGGTCTCGCTCGATATCCACAAGACACGTGAGGAATTTTGATGTGTGGTGAAGTGGAGAGTGGAGTGGCAACCCTATCGATCCACTTCACACCACACGTTCATTTGTTTTCAAAGTTTCCTTTTATCTTCAATCCCCTATTTTTCTATATATCCGCTTTGGCGACACCTAAAGGATGAATTCGAAAAAATAATTGCTTTTGTTATAATTGAATTATCAGGTTTTAATATATAAAAATTTAAAATTCTTCAACCTATCTTTATATCATGTGATGTGTCTGTAATATTTACATTAGTGAAACACCTACAATTTCTTTCTTTCCTGATTCGTTTTTTTTTTTTTTTTTTTTAATTAAACTCGGTCTTCATTGGTAGGAGGCCTAAATAAACAGACGTGAATATATTAGGAAATAAATGATTGAATGGATGGGATAGAAGATAACAACATTTTGTTTGCCTGTAAAAATATAGATAATTATATACAGTCGCTAGACATATAAAGTAACTTCTGCAACCTTTAAAAATAATTTACTGATTAGTGAGGTGACATGGGAGGCCATCTGCTGTACAAGAGGGCCATCCCAGTGCCTCCTTCAGCCCTCGTTATGTCATTAGTCAGGGAATGAGGACCTCGTTGTGAGTTGGTTATTGGCCTGGCACCTCCCTTCATCCCTCTGTCTGCTCGGGAGTGCCAAGAGCCAATCACAAAATGAGAGGAGAAGGAGAAGTGGAAGAAGCAGTGAAAACAAGAGTGAATTTATGCCTCTGAATTTGACAATACAGTCTTGTTTCCACTGCTTCTCCCACTCATCCTTCTCCTCTCATTTTTGTGATTGGCTCTTGGCACTCCTCGGTAGACAGAAGGACGAAGGGAGGTGCCAGGCCAATAACGAACTCATTTTGAAGTCCTCATTCCCTGACTAATTGACATAATGAGAGCTGAGGAAGGCACTGGGATGGCCCTCTGAATTTGACCATGCAAAGACAATCACATAAAAAATACAATGTAAAATATAAGAGATAGAAGACAAAGACTATAAAAACACTATGTAGTATACTGTACGCACATTAAAGCAAAAATAGAAAAAAAAATATGCCTATATGATAATAAATTGAAGACAAACAATACAAAACAGAATATTATCAATTGTGCTTATATTACGTAACTTCATCGCTTTCACATTTTCTTTGACGTTCAGTACTTCAATATCCGAGGCAATCCCATTCCTCTCTTCAACTGTCCTTCCTCTCCTTTTTTTTCCTTCGTACCTTTCACTGTCTTCTTTTCTTTTATGGTACAAGGTGTTCTTGGCCAAATACAGCCATCTGTTGTCCCCTTTTATAGCCTTACATTCCCCTTTCCCCTATTCTGTTGCTATCTTACTTATCTACCATTCTTCTATTCTCTATCTTTATTATGAAACTTGCATTCCCTTTTTCCTTATCCTGCCGTTATCTTACCACTCCTCCCTTCTCTCCACGACCCCCCCCCCCTCTCCTTCCCCTCAACCCCCCGTAACCAAGGACGCGGTAGTAAAGACGGGGAGAAAACAGTCTGACAAAGAGCTTTTTCGTCCTGGGTTTAATCTTGCAACTTTTAAGGGGTTCCTGTTGCAGATAAGGTTAGGGTGTTTTTATGCTCGTCGTGAGAAGGGGACCAGGGATTAGCCGGCATTTTAAGACTTTATCAGGGGGGTGGTCATGGGTAAGGATATACAGTAGGGTAGCATACATACATACAGACAGACAGACAGACAGACAGATTGACTGAACCAGCATACGTATTTACAGACAGAAAGATATACCACAACTTATAAGGAAGAAGTAGGATAAGCTATGTATTCTCACATCAATTAAACTTTTCCTGAGATTATTTTGAGTTCAGGGAAGAGCATGAAGCAAATGGAAAGGTAACACAGGAATTATATAACTAATTTCCATACTAATGATGGAGAAATGAGAAGTACTATGAGAGAGAAAAATTGACAAGTTTTTGTATACATGCATTCGAAAACGGAATAATTTCGTTCATAAGTACATTATTACATCGACAATGAGGAAAAATATGTCGATACGGACTTAAGTAACTTATATTTATAGCCTATTACCATACGTACCTAAGTATGTGCCTTCTTTTTGGAATGAATTTGCAAATGTTGGGGAATTAGCAGAAACACAGGAGTAACCACTATTCCTGGAAGATGGAAAGACAAGACGAGAATATTATCCTGTACTCGGCAACACTTGGGTCAGCCTAGTCCCACCGCGCTGCTCCAACAAAATGTCTGATGGCTGGCGCGCCAAGAAATCCAGTTGACTCAGAAGAGATCAGGACGATATCGCGCTTCGTCAACCTTTGGGATGTTTATACACCAACGATGCAATTCCGGGAGTGCCTGTGTGTAGGAGATGAGGTTCCAGACCTCGCTTTGTCCTTCAACTTGAGAACGCATGGGTTGTAGGGAGGTGACATTCTTCTACCACTGAGAGGAGTCTGTTTATGACAGGAAAGAATTAAGAAACTTCGTTGCTAAATTGTCTCCTACGTTATAATACAATTATATTATTAATCCATAACGTTAACTTTATTCTATCAATTCTATAAAAAAAAAATCTTTGTTCCTTATTATATCAGACATTTGCTGGGCTGCTCACGGAGGAGCGCGCCAGTTGGACTTGGACCAAGGTTGTTTACTGGACTCGTGATAGGCCAGAGCATCCAGGAGCTCCGCCCACCTAAACCCAGCACGCCACGTCACTGGCTGGCCTGGTGAGTGTCCTGGTCTGGTGAGCGATCTTGGCACGATACGAAGGAAAAATGCACACTGTCCTGACCAATCGAAAAAACCGCTTCATTAAGGAAAGAGGCTGGTGTTCCCTATCGCAAGACTTACAGAGGCGCGGGGAGAAGAAATTTATCACTGATTCTCTGGCATGTAACAAAAGTTAAAGTACATTTATGGAGAGGGACCATTTTTTTGGGGGTGATGGGCGAGAAAACTTCATGGGGGGAAGGATAACAAGGATAACAAGAGACAGAGAAAGATACGGATGGATGGACATAGAAGGTAGGAGGCTGTGAGGTAGATTGGAGAAAATGAGAGAACTCTGGACATACACACAAGTTACCCACAACAAGTGTCCCAAATTTCGCTTTAGCTGACGTTTACTTTAGAAAATTTGCATATCACAACTCTCACCTTTGTGATAAGCAGGTGAATGTCAACCCTCTTTTAGTACAGCCTCGTATTCTTTTTTTTGCTTTCTTTAACATTATCTACAATGCCGAGTCAGTGTAACATAAATTTCTTATACCATAGTCCCCGTTCTCTAAACTTTTACTTCCTTTTCACCTCCCTATGGTGGTTAATTTAACGGCCATACTACCAAGTTTTATGCTAATGTTAAAAATTAAGGAGGATTGTGGTGGTGCAGGAGACTGTCTGGGTTTACGCTCGGTGGGTACTCAGTCATTAGTCTCAAAGCCCATAACTATACCACCGTCGATGTGGAAGATAGTATGAGAAGGGGGTTTATATTATGGACCATTTTGTTATAGTGATTACAGCCTTCATTCAGTACTTTTTCCCTTATGCACTGAAATTAAGCTCCAAGTAAATCAACCTTTGTAATACGTGGTGTCCTTTTATCTTGTATAGTAAAGAGCTTCGAAGATAACAGGTTCTGCTACTAGCTTTTACAGTAAAGATGAAGATAGTAGGTCCCGCCACTCAACTTGGTATCAGAGTACACACAAATGTTTGGGTATAATCCTTTTTATTGACCCTCTCTGAGATGGAGCCAGAGGGTGCAGATGTGTCGTAACTTTATGAATCAATGGCCAAGATCCTTATTGTGCCTTTGAAAGCGACACAAACTTAATCCATGCACTGATCTGCTATGGTCATGCCTTCTCATGTCCCGGTGTGGTGTAAGACGGTTAACATAGGAAGAGCACATAGGGGACACGCAGGCACAATTCACAAAGCACCACAAAGTGTTAGGAAATATATACAGACACTTTTGACATTAGTAGTCTATTGAGCATTTACATTATTTACCCTTATACTTTAGGCATATGTATTTACTAATATTGCAGGTTGTAACTAGTAGCTATTACTAACTATACTATACTTGTTAAAATACATTTTGAAGTGTTTATAGTGTACGAATATACACTTTTCATCGTAATGGTCTACCTATTCAGGATATTGAGAGAAAATAAGGAAATTTCTAAGGACACTTTCTATATGTTGTCTCTATATTGTCGATACTTATTGGAAAAGAGATATTGAAGTTCTAAAATTATAAGTAAAAGTAATATTTTCCCAAGGGATATGTCGCATCTTCCAATGCTTTTGCAGGCCCTCTTTCTCACACATTCTTTGTTTCTCTTCCCATTTCCTTCCCGCTCTGTGTTTTCCAATTTCCCAGGCTGCTAGTTACCGCCATTTCCCTTCCCTCCCCCCTCGTCCTCCATTACTAAGGGGAACCAAAGCGACCCCCTTTTACATGGATCATAAAACTGAACCCTAATGAAGTGTCGTTTTATATGTTCAGGACTCTTCTCCTTTCGTTCCTTCTCCAAGCCTCCTTCTCCTCCCCTTTTTCTTCTTGTTTTGTCTTCTAGCTTTCATCATGGTCTTCTTCTCACGCTTTCCTTTTCTTTTCTATCCATTTCACATCATACCCCTCCTGAGTCCCCCAATCGTAAATATCCAGCATTACTTTCCCACGTTCCCCCTTCCTCTTTCTTCTCCTCGTCGTGTCCACCCTCATTTCGCTGCCCCCTTCTCTCGCCCCCACTGAACACAAAACAAATTAACACGCGTCTTCAATAACCCATGGAAAATCTATTAGCCACTTCCCCTATATGTACTTTCCATTTCGACCCCCTATATGCATGCACCCTCGCAAACTCTTCTCTCACCATTTTCCCTACACTGAACACTCCCCACCCACCCATCCATCTTCCCCGACGACCTGCCCCCTCCCACAATAATATAATCTCCCTGTTTCCTATACCCAATTGCCCCCCACCACCACCACCACCACCACCACCATCCTAGCTCATTCTCTCGACCCTCGCCTTCTGTTCCCATGCAACGTAAAGCACTATTGATGTCCCCGTTCTCTTTAACACAAGGGGGTTGACTTCGCCACTTCTTCTTCCCCATACCATTGCCAACACGTGCGTCGACGCCCCCATTGACACGTCTCATTTAGCACGTCTCTAATAGTTTTCTGACCGGGATCGTAAAATTGTTGTTACAGAAGAAATGGAAAGAGTAAATATAGTGGGGATGGGAAAATGGAGGAATATGTACTTAGAGAGAGAGAGAGAGAGAGAGAGAGAGAGAGAGAGAGAGAGAGAGAGAGAGAGAGAGAGAGAGAGAGAGAGAGAGAGAGAGAGAGAGAGAGAGAGAGAGAGAGAGAGAGAGAGAGAGATAAAAGAATGAAAGGGAAAGGGATAGTACACAGAAATGGAAACAGCGAGAGAAAGAGAAAATAAATGAACATAAGAGACAAACACATGGGCAAAGAAAGACGTGTAAATCAGGAAGAATTGCAAAGCTGTTCTAACTGAATACCGGTAATGTTGTAGAGTAACTGCATGAGCCCTTTTGATAATAGTAGGATATATGAAAGAGACGCCTCATACATAATATTATATATATACGGTATAATTTATGTTTGATGTCAAGGCAGTCTGCTATACCAAGACGTCGTAAAGAAAGTCACTACCAAGCTTCCCTAACTACTATTTTTCTTAATGGCGTGTATCGTTCATCTCTAACATTTATGCCCATACGAGAATAATCGCCCGTTGTTACTATTTCCTTACGGCCATAGATAGGGTAGGAAGGAAGGAAGGAAGGAAGGGGGGAGGAGGTGAACGTCAATGAAGGAACACCGATAAACTTTAGGGTTAGTCAGCAGCGTAGCAGTAGTAGCAAACACAAGGCATTATTCTGGCCATATAAAGACGATCTATTTACATTCTATCAAGGGGAAATTCTCTTGTTGGTGAATTGGAGAGCAAATGATTCCTCCAAACTATGACAGGAAACAAATGTCCTCAGTGTTATTAATAGAGATTTTTTTTTTTTTTTTTTTTTTCGGGGCGTAGGCTGGAGGAATCGGTAGCCTTCCAATTTACCTTTAAGGACCCTGTGATCGTGTATACATTAGACTTGGTGGCTTCTGGTTCCTCTTGACTATGCCACAAAACAAGCTTCTTCAATATAGGTGGTGTTTCGTGGCAATATTTGATGAAGGACTCACTAACCTCCAATTTTCAGGATACAACATGGGGTCCCTTAAGATAGCTTCCCCTTAACTGCTTCCTATAGGGTCCTTTTTTTGACCTAACGTGACCCTAACTACCGAGGGGCGATAGAAGGATACGCTATATAATTTGTTTCCCTGGCACTACCATTCGTCTCGAGGTTGGGTTGTAATCCTGTACAATATCTATTCAAAGTCCGGCCTAATAAACCCACGGTGTTAATTCTTTATCTCGTGCTTTTATTGGCAAGAAGTCCCATTGAGGCAGTAGCGAATTCGGTGTTGGTAAAGCTGGAGCAACGGATTCATCCAAACTATTCCAAGCAACAGGATACCATTATTTTTATTTTCATTTGGTCCTGTTTCCTGGCATACTTTGGAGGAATCAAGGCACTCCAGTGAACTCAAAGTGTACTACCCATTTAACCCAGCAATCGTCGCCACTGTTCCCCTTCCTTGTCATTCAGGTCCTGGCTAAGGGTTTCTTTTCCCCCTTTCACTCTCTGGGTGTTTATATTTTTTGTTCGCTTTCCTTACGCAGTAACCCTTGAGCCTTTAGTTGCAAAAGCCGATGGTGGTGAGTTATGCATGTCAGTTAACGCATTGGAGAATATTTTTGTATATACTTTAAGTCTTGATTCTAACTGGTACTGTTCCAAGCATATTTCCATTTAACAGCATAAACTACTAATTGTTCTTCAACTTTTTATGCATCTTCACATTCAATCTCCATATTCTTTATACCATGATGACAAAGAGACATCACACAGTCATAATCCGTCACAATTTGTTCTCTGGCTTTATACTCCACACCTAAATTCAAGAATATTTAATCGTAAAAAGTCTCGTAAACCATCCGATAAGACAATCTGTAAGCTCCCGGACAAATAACAATGAAGAGAATGCGATAATAAGCAATCAACATCTTTACGGAAGCTGTTGTTTAAAGTTTATGGAGAAGGGGCATTTTAGGGGAGTTTCAGCTGTGAATTTAGCTGAGTGGTTTGAGCCAGAAGGTGCAATCCCCTCTAAAATGGGCTAAACTAGTCTTTCTTATGAGAGAGAGAGAGAGAGAGAGAGAGAGAGAGAGAGAGATATATATATATATATATATATATATATATATATATATATATATATATATATATATATATATATATATATATATATATAATATATATATATATATATATATATATATATATATATATATATATATATATATATATATATAGTCTAAGTCTGTGAAGTGGTGGTGATGGTGAAGAAAGGTTTGGAGCCTGTAGAGTGGTGGTGGTGGTGGTGGTGGAGGAGGTAAGGAAGCTACTGTATGGTCTGGTATTGGAAAAGAAAAATATGAAAAATTCGAAAGAAAGAGTTTATTTGAGAACACAAGTGGGAGAGGGAGTATGATTGTGAATAATAGTTAGTGTGAGAAAAGCCATGGGTTACTTGGTAGAGATAAAGATATGAGATGTTGGTAGAGATAAAGCTATGAAATGCTGGTAGAGATAAAGATATGAGGATGCTGGTAAAAAGAAAGCTATGAGATGCTGGTAAAAAGAAAGCTATGAGATGCTGGAAAAAGAAAGCTATGCGATATTGATAGAGTTAAAGCTATGAGATGCTGCTAGAAAGCTATAGGATTTTGGCAACGATGAAACTCTTGGATGGTAGATAAGAGGATGACTAATTTTGAAAAAAAGGTCTGGATGGAGGAAAAGCTATGGGTGTTGTGAAGCAGGAGTTGGGGCTGGGGGCGGGGGGGAGGGAGGTGTTGGGGGGGGGGGGGGCTCTGCAGACATTGCCGGCCATATCTCATCTTTCCCATCTGGGCAAAAGACCCCCGGGAGAGCTTCTGGGAGCCACGAGTCTTAAAGACAATTCATTCCCTCGGCCAGCCCCCCACCACCCCCCTACGACAATGGCCTATACTCCTTCTTTTACGGGGATTCTATCTGCAAATGGCGAACAAGAGTCCCAGGGAGCCGGCCAGACCAGCGCCAGAAATCTGTTTTATCACCTTCTCCGTGTTCGCTCTTATTGCTGTTTCATTTCATCGAGAATGGTTGTGCTGACTGGCGGAGGCGTT
The DNA here is from genome assembly GCA_033782935.1 of Petrolisthes cinctipes. Lineage (NCBI taxonomy): Eukaryota > Metazoa > Arthropoda > Malacostraca > Decapoda > Porcellanidae > Petrolisthes > Petrolisthes cinctipes. The sequence continues at coordinate 44,905 of JAWQEG010004999.1, forward strand.
AGTCCAAAGTTTACCATGGTGCAGGGTTCGTTCCTTCTCTAAGTTTGGCTAGATGGTTTAGGTTCGTTTTCGTTATATCACAGTAGGTCAGGTATGGTTTTGTTAAGTCTTATCAGTTTACACTTACAATTATTGAAAACGAGGATGAGGAATATAAAAATAGATTATGGACCTTCATTTCCCTGTGCTTTGAGGTACTTGGGAATAATGTGGTTGGGTGTGAGTAGCGACCGACTAGGATGACGCTCCTTCATCATGAGTGTGGCGGCAGACTGAAGAAAATTTTAGCCGTAAAAAGCGACGTTAATGGCGGGAAACAGCGGTAAAAGAGTTCGTTTAACGCGGCTATTTTGCTTGCAGGCGGCAAGGACGCCAGCCACTTTCATAAATCTTGTGGAACTCTTGAGTACAACAGCCCAACAACAACGAAATGTTCTAGTAAAACTTATAAACGGTAATGTACCGTTCTTTCAAAATTGCATAATCATCGTTTCCACTGTAACGTAAACACAACTTTTAGGCAACGTTTGGAGAAGAATATATATATATTTTTTTTTTTTGAGGGGGGAGCCTGGACTCGTTTTCATGGACGCATGAAAAGTTTTTCCTGAGAGTCGCGATCCTTCCAAAGGTCATGGCTGTTTTAAAAGACTGGATTTCAGGAGAGTTAGTAAGCCATATACGGCTGAGTGAAGGTGATCATTTGATATCCTGAAGTCGTGAAACTTGAGCCCTTTTCTTGCATCTTTGAAGAGAGTTTTTAGCTACGTTTCTAAAATGCTGTTTTCCTATAAAATATTGACGAGGAAACACACATTTGCACACAATATATTTACACAGACGTTTTTCTTTTATCACTATCGTTTACCAGTGTCATGAAAGTGGCTTGGAACCATCTTATCTTGAACATTTATAGACAACATTTACAACAGGCCAATATTTGAGGAAACAGTCAAATTTGCAAACTTCATTGCTCAGAAAAAATACCATATTTAACATTTACATGTAGAAATATAGCTATGATGACGTGTGGCATTTTATTAGAGTTTGTGTATGGTTTTGTGGAATGATCTTGCATAGAGGAGCCCAGTGAGTGTCTTCCCCGATGACTTATGTAAGAGAGGATGAGAAGGTAATCAGAGAGATGGGTTGTGATTGAGTTAGGGCGACCGTGACTCAACCCACGAGAAAGGTATAATAGAATTAGTGTGGGGGGAGGATTGGCCAGGTCTTAGGGGCGAGGGGCTGGGAGAGTGTGTGTGTGAGTGAAGGGGATATAAGATGGGGGACCAAGTTGTGTGAGAGGGAGACATAAGTAAGATGGAGGGAGAGGGGTGAAACTTAGAGTACGTGTGTTTAGAGAGAGGGAGGGTGGACGGTGTGAGAGGTTTAATTGGCTACATAATTCCCGGTACAACCCTCTCCAGTAACCAGTGACAATTTTTCCGATATTTACTTACCCGTGTCATCTTAAAATTCGACTTCTTCTGTCCTGGAATCTCTTACTGAGGGCTAAGGAACTAGAATCTATTTTTTATGCTGAGGATTGGGTAAGAGGGTGAAGCTGGAATAAAAGTTGTGGAAGGTTTTAAACAGTATTAATCTCTGGTATTATTCTCCGTCGTGATCCTTCCATGAAATGTGGCGTTCAAAAACCACAGACTTTAATTTGTTACTGCAGATAGCACTGACGGGACAAGTTTTGCTATCTCAAGATAAAGAAGGAACGAAAATTTTAGTGTAAGGTATTTTTCTGTACTTAAAACACTCTAAGGCTGATTAAAGTATCATGTTTTCCAATACATATATATAGTTCTTTG